>RXID01019403.1:0-34399 GCA_005019695.1 Trichopus zeylanicus subsp. travancoricus | reverse complement strand
CTCCAGCTCCCTCAAGAATGGGACGGCAGTGGTCCGCCGGCAAGCTCGTTCTGATCTTGGACGCAGTACATTGGAATCCTGAAGGACCACCACGAACGCTACCGCGCGTGCGCCTGCGGTGCGGTAAGGCACCACCCTGTTGTGCCAGCAGCCAACTCCGGCGTGTCAGCTTAGTTATCCTCATCAAGCCACAACCTTGATGTCTAGCTTCCCAACTGGTAGACGGTTCCTTTTCCCTCAGATCAATGAAGAAGGGAGAAGTCAGTTTCTTCTTCCGAAGAACCGGAAGCGAAGCGCTATGCCGGGGCGAGGGGACGGGAAAAGAAACTGCTCCGAAGAAAGATATTGGGGTTCCCAATGCTTCTCCACGCCCAATGAGATGCGCCAACCTCGGGATGCTTTACTCCTAACCCCACGACGGTTCCGAGACGGAGCTTAACCTGAGTCTCGGTTAAGAACGGCGATGACCTACGTTTCACACGGCGCACGATTCCATGGATAGTTTCATTCGACATCGTGATGGAGGACATAGCTTACGATCATCGGCTTTGATCATGCCACTAGGCATTTGATTAGGACATTGCACAATGATCCGAACACTTTGTCGCATCTCTTCGATACGGATACAGTAACGATCATAGCGATCTCCTCTGGTACCTACTGGTACGTCAGGATCCGATTGGTCATGAACATCGTAAGGTGCTGCTCTTCGCGAATCCCAGCATACCCCAGGTTGGGATGGGTAGGCCCACCACTTCACTTTCACTTAGGCCCGGGCCAAGTCAGTGGGGGGACCCTGTCGGGCTCCTTCCCCCCCCAAAAAAACAAACTGTACGTGGGAGTTTCCCTTCATACGGCTCGAATCATTCTCAGATGCGGCATCCTTTCCTTACCCGGTTCACGCGCGTGCAAACGAGCACCGGCCGCAACAGCAGGGAACTCTGACCAATAGAGTCAGACACAGAGCGTCATCTTTGTTTTTTCTTGTGATGGTTGAGGAGGTGCGGGACGCTCGCGGAGTCCGTGCCTTCCGTACTCGTTCTTGGGCGGATCCCGCTCCTAAACATAAGAGAGGGATAGGGGGAAGGGGGCCGGGCCTATCATATAAATAGGGTTATAGAAGGCCACCTATTTTCATTCGCTTAAAGTGATATGCCGGGGCGCCCGATTCGATCGACGAATTCGGCGAGCTGATCTGCTTTGATCCAGGAGAAAGCCCAGTCAGCCACCTTTTCGGTGCAGGTCACGTGACCTACAGCTCGGCCTTCGCTTTTTGAGACTTCCTCTACCCACATCTCTATGTGCCCGCAGCACTTCCATATGGAGAAAGATGGGCTTACCATGTTCCATCAATAGCACCTAACCTATGCCGATTTTGGCGGACCGTGCTCCACCCCGGTGAACTCATGCGGTTCCGACGTGCCCAGAGGCCAGAGGCGAATCCGTTCACGGTCCGTAGGACCAAGACCATTCGAAGGGCCCCGCTGCGAATAAGAATCTTTGACTGGGCTTACACACATTCGCTCACTTACGCTGTCCCCCCTCAGCTCACCCTAGCCCCGGGTACGTCGTCTCCAAGGCTTCACACAAAATCTTCACTGACAACATATGCATGCTTGAGTAGGGTCAGGCAGAACCGTTGTTGCCTGATGGGAACTTCCCCCATATTGCTATCAATGTCTTCATGTCGCACGACCTCTTAACATTACACCACTGAATCCCCAATCCTTTGCTTGCTGTGCAGTGACAGTACCAATATCCACTAATCGTTGTTTCCAGATACGGTTGCCGGTTGACATCTCTTCTAATTCGTCGATACGAGAAGAAAATTGTTGTGTGGAGGAATCAATATCTCGACATAAGCCAAGAGGCAGATCTTGTGCCACTCCACCAGGTCGTATGAAACTAGCATGCATCCTGGCTCCCGGGACTCTTTCATAGAATTCCAACAATTTCTCCCGCTCCTCAAAAGCCCAAAGGAACGGAGTTGATGCTCCCACATCCATAGCATGAGTAGTTGAAGCAAGTGAATGATTTGAAATTCGAGTTATTTCACGGAATAACACTCGTATATATTGAGCTCGTAATGGTACCTCGCAATTCAAAAGTCTCTCTACGGCTGAAGAATGAGCGTGTTCTTGGGCCATCATAGAAACATAGATAGGGTCAACGACGGAACGAACAACGAAACTTTACGACAGCTTTTTCGTACACGTTCACTTGCATCACATACACAAGTGCTCTCTGAACCGTGCAATAAGGTCACCCATAACACGGCTCTCCCACTGGAGTGACCACCGCCCCGGGCCATGCTATTCCATGATATTGGAAAGCAGCCTAACTACTTATTAGTTTCGTATTGAAAGCTGGGCGCCTTTTTAATAGCTCTGCGGTGGCGCGTTCGTGGAGCCAAACCGAAGGAAGAGCAAAAGGGGTCCTTGTGGGGCGAGGCCACCCGGCCTCGAATAGGAGGGGGCTTAGCTCTGGATCCCGCCTGCTTGCAGAAATGAATGGATCAGAAGGGGGGCTGGGTTCTATTTCCGGGCCGGGCGGGAGGTGAAGGCCAGAAGAAGAATAGAAGTGCGCCTTCCCGGTAAGGAAGAGGATAAAAAGGTGCTGTCATCTATCTCGACCGAGGCGAAAGACCGGCTCAGAGAATCACTGGCCCCCTATCGTTTCGCCAACAAAGAAGTCATCCTTGACTTGACGATTGACCATTCCTTCCCTACCTCTCTTCGCCATTCGAAGTACTTACCTCTGCCTTCCTTTTTTTTTTAAAAACCTCAATACTGTAAAAAAAAAAGACTTCGTCTGTGAGCCCCAAGGGAGTTTACTCGACCCATTCTCTAGTCTCCCGCACTGCTCAAGTGTGCGACTCTGTATGAGGACCTCCTTCCCTTTTGCTCTGCCCACTCTCCGTTCACACGGTTATCAAAGCGGAGTAAGGGTGGGCAGCAGGTACCACGAGCCCTCTGTCCCACACATCTATCAAGAAGCAAGTGTAGTTCACCGGTTCCACCGAATGCTCCTATCTCTCGGCAAAGATCGTGTGAGTGTGCAGTTATGCTTCGGATGCTTCGCCATGGAATAGATCGACCCAGTTCTTTTTTCCGGTGCACTCGCTTTGTATCTCCGACACACAAGGAAGGACGCGGTGGGAAGGAAGCAGCCCTAGCCTCTACTCTATGTCCGGCCGATCATTCCGCTGGCATCTTGCATTCACGCCTCCGTTTGACTGCCGCTCGGGGATGTAAGTTGTAGATACGTGAGTCTTAGTGGGTCGTTGGCTCCACCTGTTATCTCCTTCTACGACATGCTGTTGTCGTCGCCATATTAAATATGTCACTTAGTCATATCTGCCCTCCGAAAGAAAAGAAGCGGAGGACTTCATTCAGTGACTCCGCGATCGCCCTCTGAACGATCAGAATAAGGTAAAGCTTGAAGATACGTTTTGTACTCTATTAATTTCTCAGTCCCTCTAGTCGGGTGGGCTTAGGCCGGTCTTTCGGCCGGATCCCCCGGAAAACCGTACGTGCGGGTCTCCCCGCATGCGGCTCACGCCATTCCAGGTGGCCCAGCCCAGCATTCATTCGCAAATCCAGTAGTGAAATTGAGACTGCTCGACCTCGGAAGCGTCTTCGCGTGTAGGCAGCGCTGTCTGTCTACCGTTGACTCTATCTATTCATTGATCCATTGGCTCGCTCCCTCCCTCTTTTTCAAAGAATGAGCTCGGAAAAAGCCTTCCATTTCCGTCAAATGACCCGGCCTCCCCTGGCTCTTCTACCGTCCGGGCTCCCTTTCCCCCCTATGCTCCCCCGGCGCAGGCCTACCACGCTTCGCGCCTGCGGCGTTTTCGCCAGACGGTCTTTGCCAGTAGTGCCATCCTCCCCGCAGGCTGTCTGTATGGGTGGGTTGTCCCTTGCTGCTACGTTCTGTTAGGCGCTATGGATTACAACAGGAAATGTTGTGGTTGACTTGGACAGCAGGCGGGTTACACGTTCCACTGTGCCGAGATGTGAGGTGCAGGTGGTGATGATCACCCCGGGGTATGCGCTAGCGCCCTTGACGGGCACTCCAGGACCCGCCAACGCTCGTGAAAACCCTTGAAGCAAGCGGTCCTCCATTCATCCGACCGGATGTGTGGATAACGAGGCCACCTTCACAACCTTCTCCCTTCTATCCCTATCAAAAGTAAGGTAGGGCGGTTCCCTTGAGTTGCTCAACCGCCCCTTTGCCCGGTGCTCATGACGCGCTACGGAACCTCCACCGTGCCGGGGGACCGAGCAGGGCATAGCTAGCGACATAGGAGCCTACTCAGCGTCAGTGGCTTCGTGCCGCACTGGAGTGATCCAATATGTGGTTCCGCGCGTTCCACCACTTCTCCGTTCATTTCCAATACTGATCGTGAAACACCATGAGCAGCAGGATGTTGAGGTCCGGAATTCGAAGTGAAATTCTTGATTTGCCCGTTCCTAGTCGTCATGGGAAAGAAAGGCAGAAAGAAATAAGAAAGAGATTATTCCCCTAGAGCTTGTCCAGTACCACCAGTACTAAAAATGCATCTCCTTCGCCCGCGCGCGTCTACCTGGCGCTGCCGCCTTGCATGCAAGCGAAGCGCTATTGGCGGCAATTAATAGCTCACTGAGCGATGATTGATGCAGTCAGTCAGTGCCCTCGATTGTTCCAGATAGAAGGATCATGGCGCCCCGGAACCATGACATCCAGCAGCAGCAGCATCTCCTTGCGTGCAAGAGACTTCTATGCCGGCCGTTATTCCCGGTTGAAAGCAGCTAAAGCATTTTTTCTTTTTGCTTATTATTCTTTGCCAACCAACCACTTGGTACCAAGCAACCGGTTAGCTGTAGCGCTTGAAAAGTAGAAGAGTGGTCTCTTATCTTAGATAAGTGGTGTAAGAAGCGCGCTATCCTCTTTGTCTTGAAAGAAAGTGAGTAAGCGTAGCGAAGTGTATACGTTATCTAAGTAAGCAGCGTAATAAGCCGGCCTTTTCAGAAAGTCCCCAATTGAAAACGAAAGAAAAAAGTAATGAATGCGAATAGAACATATGATTTTCTTGATTGAATGAAGTGGCATTAGTGGCGAGAAAAAAAAAAGTGTTGGTCCCATGCACCATGCCTGCTGCCTGCTCTTGTCATGCAGGCTCCCCACGCTGAATAACATTGGGGCTGTTTGCCTTTGGTAAAGATAGGGAAGACCTGCTCGCTGACCCCTCTCTTCCTTACTATGGACGAGGGTGCTCCCTATTACTAATCTATAGGGCAGAGGGCGTATAAGACTTGATTTGCGGCAGTCAAGGTCTGTCTTGTATAAGCGAGCAAATGAAACCATTCAAAGGCCTGTTCTAGTGGCTCCTGTTCTATCTAAGCGGTTCGCCCTCCGCCAGGGGAGATGGAAGGGCAACCTTGCAGAATGCAAGGCGTGTGTGGAAGCGAGCAGGCAGGAATGAAGGCTGCGAACGATACACTGAATTTATTACCACCTGGTGCTTCGACCACATAAATAGAATTAATAAATAAGGAAGAAGAAAATTATATTGTTAATGAAAAACAACTGAGGAACCTTCCGCTCTTGGCGGCCTTGGAAGGTCGATTCGACGTCAGTGGAAGGAAGAATGCATGAACCACGGCAGAGAAGAAAGGACGGATCACCTGCCGATCTTTGATCCAACAAAACTATGCCAGAAGAATAGGATATACAGATTGACCGGCACAAAAGCCATCTCCATCAATCTACGCTCATTGAGGAGACGGTGACATAGAGAAAAATAAAGGGGGGAAGGAAAGAGATGTGTGGCTGAGGGGAGGAGAGACAGAACGCATGCATGGAAATTCTTTCTGTCGGAGGTTCGAGAATCTATGATAGGAAGGACATCTAAGGCTAAGGAAGAATGATTTTCAGTCCATTACTGAGAAGTGGTGATCTCATCTCGTCTTGCTTGCTGGGAGAGAGGAAGCTTCCGGACCACCTTTTCCAGCCAGATAGCGAGCGATCACTCAGCAATGATACCGCCAGCCGGGAATAAGTACCTATCCCTTACGGGAATCGAACCCGTGTCTTCGACATGAAAAGACGATGTCCTAACCACTGGACGAAAGGGACCAAAAAGCAATTCTTCATATACCTCAGCTCCGAGAATAGAAGTGGTTCGTTTTGTTTCTATACGAAATTCATTTGTGTTCATGTTGGCGATTTCTGATGTGAATTCGGCGGGTCGTCCCCCCTTCCTACGCTACGGGTTCCCCACCGACCCAGTGACACATCAACCCCCTTCCTTTTCTCCGATCATAAAGCCCCCTGATCCCTTTCTTTGTCTTTCATCCCTTCGATATAATGAAAAAAAGAAAGGGGGGCGGTAAGGCGCCTATGGTTTGACAGGCTCGCAACAACCAAAGGGCACTCGCTGTTCGCAGGCTTTCTTTCTATTAGAAATTCGATGTCTATTCAAGCTCCTTTGACTCCAGCCCCAGAAGCTATTCTTTCACCAGCACCTGCACCTACGATACGAGTCTTGCTATTCTTTTTCATTGCCATTCTTCTTCCTAGCTCCTGAAGCAAACCCTTCACGATCCTGCTGGAGATGGTCGTGGAGAGAGCTCTACCATGCGGCGACTAACCCTAGCGCTACGATCCTCGGCCAAGCTTCAGATCGCGGTACATTGAACAAGATTCAGGATTCTATTCCCAATTCTTGGGCCCAGATTCCGAAGTCCATTAATGGCGGTTTGGGATCTCTCCCAGCTTGGAATTCGACCTCCAGCCTCACTAATGGCGGCCAGGGGGTGATCCAAGAACCTCCACGCACATACAAAGAGGCGATCCTAGCGAATCCAGGTCTTTCTCTTCCTTTTCTTTTTCAGCATCCGCAGGTGGGGATTGATGGGAAAAAGAAAGAGAGAAGAGCTTGAGGGTGGTACTATGACTATCTCCCATCTATCTGGATTGTCTTTTTCTTTCTTTTCTCTATAGTAGTAGTGTTGGTCCCTCTCTTTTAGTAGTGGCTAGCAGTGGTGGAAAATCTCTCTCTTCCCGGTTTTGATAGATCATTGCCATCTTCATCCCGGAAACCCCCATCACCTATACTCATTCGAAGCCTGTCTCCGCGCCTTCGCCCTTTTTGAATAAAAATAGGTGGCCTTCGCCGGCATTTCTTTTTTATATCCTTCCTTTCCTTTCTCTTGTGGAACAAACAACGCTGGAGCATAGAAAATAGGTATTTAATATAGTATTTTCAACCTCAGGTTTTGAATGGCTATCACGTCCACTAACTATTCCATTCCATTTCTGGTTCTACGCCTCTTGGGAGCGGCCAGCCCTTTCCCGATTCCTGATGCTACCCTTACCGCGGAGTGGGCAGTGATACAATACAGGAAGGGTTTCAAAGTAGCTCACGGATTAAGGACGGTGTATTCGTGGACGGATACCGGTTCGGAAGCTATCTTTGTATATAGATCAAGGTAGCTACTACTGGCGCTTCTACCGTGCTACTTTTCGGACCGGTTCGGAAGCTTGGGTAAGGAAGACTTCTCGAACCTTATAGGCACTACCTTTTGAGGACCTAGGCTCCCTTCATCTTCGGACAATGGTAGCTGGATCCGACTTCATTCATATCGACAATGGCCGATGTAGGGACGACTGTCATCAACCTCATTCAGGGGATTGAAAGACCCGAATTTTCATTAATTAAGGTTTTATTGAAGGATTCTGATCTGATGCCGCCACTACCTGCCTTTCTTTAATGCTTTGAAAACCTGTCTATTATATCGTCCATCCTCAGCATAGGAAACCTTGACTTTACAGTGATCTTGTTCAATGTCCGTACACACATCACATACGCCAGGACGATCTTTGGTGCCACGTCGGTCTACTGCAAGGACGTGAAACTATCCCGGACCAAGCCTTTGTCAAGGTCAAGTCACTCAAAACCTCATTTGCAGCAGGTGAGAAAGGGCCTTGCTTTCCGCTGGCCTGATTAGTAGTCAGACTGATGATCTACCCGTCTCCGAGGGGGTAGACCTGCCGGCAACTCCTCCGGCAAAACATTAGCGAACTCTTCCTTAAGCAGCGCTATGCTTCATCCTCAACGTCAACGGTTCTAGCCTCCTGAACCGTCATAATCGACTTACCGGCTGGCCTCTTCTGCCATTTTTGCCGATTTGGCTGTTTCGGCCGTTTTACTCATTTCTTTGATTACCATGGCATAACACTCCCCACTCCACCACGTACATAAACTCATAATAGGCCAAACAAAAGCCAAACTCTGTGACAGGGATAAAGGATGTAATCCCGATTTCTCTAAACCGGTACGTCTTCTCCCGGCCATCATGCATCGCTCCAACCTCGTATTGCCACAGCCTTTCAAGCAACAAGTGACAAATGTCCATAGGGACCTTCCTGCCGTTCCCAGCGCCAGCGTATACACCCCCAAAAAAGTGAATGTCCCTTCAGGAACCTCCGATAGGGACTTGGATGAGGCCCGCCGAGCTTCTCCACCAGCTCTGTAGATGCAACGTTCTCCGAGCTACCACTTTTGAGTTTCATTTTGGCCTTTTTGCCCATTCGAAAGAGACCCCTCAGACTCCAGTCCTACCCGGTCTTCTTAGGACTAACGTTGCAGCACAAACGCCTTACCATCAGAGCATCACCGTGGTCACTCCCGACTCCTTCTGCTGCAACCACCTGAGCCGGTTCTTCCCGGCGCTTCGGCCGTATTGTATTCACCCGGCCTGCCATTCTTCCGGTTCGTTTTTCCCGGCGCCCTGCCGCCTCGGGCAGTCTCTTCCTCTCAAGACCTCGCCACACTAAAAAAAGCTCAACAAGCTGCTCCGCCAGCTCCACGTCCAGCCGCCCGGCTGTCCTGCCTCGGGGGGGCACCCCCACTCGTCACCTTGATGTGTAACGGAAGTCCAAGTACACCATGTCCATGGACTATGGAAGAGGGTCGCGAAGGACGTTCTCGGAGTTTTTAAGAAAAGGTTTGTTTGCTTTGCTCCCTCTTGCTGGTATATATCGACGGCTGAAGATAATTCATCAGAAACCTCTTCTCAAACTCTTACACCTAGGACATTCTGGTTCTGGATATTCTGGTTCTTCTTATCCAGTCATGGATAATCCATGAATCAAAGAAAAATTCACTCAAACGCTCGATCGGTTCCATTTTACCTCTAACCATGGAATTCCCTCTCGCGGATGAACTTCTCCAATTGAAAGAAAGTAGAGTCTTCTTTCCTCTGATTCAGGTCCTTTGAGCCGCATTTCCTCTTCTTATTTCGTCTTCGCAAATTTCAATCTTGGATCAGAGGGCTTTTTCTGCTCTTCTGCCGAAGCATGGTGAGTGAGATGAGGTAGCTTGCAAGTCGCGGGTTTCATCCTTGTAGTGAGCACTTTGAAGTTGAGACCCGACTTCAACCTGTTCTTTTCATAAAGTGACGAATGGTAATGAAATTGCAAATGAATTACGAAGTTCTTTCTTACTTGATGTTGAATGGCGTGGGAAGGAACTCTATGGCCCATGCACTTTTTTCTGATCTTACCTCCTCTTGTTTTTCTTTTTGACTTGAGTTTTGGAAGAGGCCATTTCCGTGAGTGTGGTCTTTCTCATTTATTAACCGGGTTGCTTACGCATGTGTTAAGCATAGAGCACTCGACTCTCGACGTGAGCAAGGGTCTTTTCTTGATTGATTACGGTACCGGCTTATTCGGAAACTGGAAAAGTTTGATGAATGGTTGCTATAATGATAGTCAAACATTAAGAGAAAAGCTAGTCACCTCGATACAGCATAGCGGGAACCAGCCGACAGAAGAAAGAAGACCTCTGGCACGCCAGGCAATAAACTTCAATGAATGAATATCGACCACACGCTACCTGCAAGGCAAGATTTTTCACAACTTACTCACATACGAAAGATTAATGCGGTCAGTCAGGAAGGAAGAAAATGGTACCATCGATCATCCCATTCCCTTGTTTTGTTCTTCCATTAGCGTGTGCCAGCTAATTCGTTTTTGAAAGAAGCTCGTGTGGTGCATTCCCCAGAGGGGGCCCGGGGAAGGTTCACTCATCATCGATTGACCAGTTCGTCTACCTACGGAGCTCTTTCTGCTTGATCACAGCTTGCCCTTCTTTCGTGCAGTGCACTTTGTTGATGATTGCAGGCATACTCGCTGAACATTCCCTTCGTGGACCACAAAGAAGATCTATGATCAAATAGATGAATGAAAGCGATAGCAATGAGGCATTCAAGCTCTTCTCTGCGAACCGATCACAAGGTGGATTTACTATGATGAATTGGGATCCGCGTTAAGCCTGCAATCTCGCTTCGTTGTCATTACACATTTCGACTAGCCGTGTGTGTGCAGTGGAGGAAGCAAACCGATATCGGATGTGTGCGCAAGAGCCTTGTTTACACTTTATTGCATGCTCAGTAGTCAGACTCCTCTTCTTTGGTTATGCGGCTAGGTCCACAAAGAGATGAATGTGATGTTGTTCTTTCGCTTGGCCCAACTGCTGACACCCCGCTTGCCAGATGCTCTTGCTCAGAACCTTTCCTTTATATTTGTACCTCTCTATTAAGCTATTCTTTCTGGCTTGATCACAGACATTGGGACAAAGACAAGTAAACCTTGCCTCCAACTCCAACAACTAGAAGAAAGAGACTACCAGAACTGCAAGAAGCGGTATCATATATAAGAATCGCGGAAGGCTCAGTAGCACGGACTACTGAGTCGCTCAGCTTGTATCACAAAGCCCAATAACGTAGGATAAGAAACATATGCTTAACACATGCTTAAAGAACGTTGTTTTCGTGCATTTTTTTATTCGGGGATGAAAGTGGTTCAGGTAGCTCAGCTGGTTAGAGCAAAGGACTGAAAATCCTTGTGTCAGTGGTTCGAATCCACTTCTGAGCGGGCTTTTGGTCCAAAGGACACGTAGCCGAGAGCGAGCCGGATGAAGGAAGAAAGAAAAGTGAAAGAGGCTGATCGGCAGATTTCCAAACGTCCCAAGAAGCATAAAAGATAAATGGAACTATTCAATATTAAGACGCGCAAAGGCTGCGCTATCGCTCAAAAAAGAGATTGGATTTGAGGGTGGGCGAGTTCGGTTCGAGTGTTTATCGATCGGGTGGATCTATATGTTCCGGGGGGGAGACGAGGTGTAGCGCAGTCTGGTCAGCGCATCTGTTTTGGGTACAGAGGGCCATAGGTTCGAATCCTGTCACCTTGATGTGATGGTTGCTAATATTAATTAATAGAAATCTCGACCGTTAACTAAGTACGTACACCTGACTAGCCTCAAAACGTCTTTCTCCTTGCTTTGCTAATCAATCATTCATTGACTGGTAGTCAAATAGGCAAGGTTCACTTCCCAGGACTCAACCAAACCAACCGTCAAAGTAAGGTGTTCAACTAACTAAACTCTAACAAGAAATGAAGAACTTTGATGAAGGGGCTTGCTTAAGCCCATAGGCCTGTGCGTGAGGAAATGCTTGGACTTTATAAGCGGGATAAGATGACGGAAAGACTAAGAAAAGTAGCCGATGACCGATTCCGTCATTGATGCGAAGCCTGGCCAGGCCGATTTGGAAAGTCCGCGAATACAAAAATGCACGAAAAGAGATGGAACCTATCTCCTCTTCTAGCGAACATATACCTAAACTAATGGATTACGAACCGAATTGGGACCAATCGCCGAGGTACGCGGATGACCTAACCTTTGGATGCCACTGGAATCGAAGCTGCAAGTTTGCGGAAAGAGCCCGACAGGCGGCCTGCCTTTGTCTCAGTAGGGGTTGGATTTCATTTAGGTTCAGACCACGAAAGAGAAGACGGAGATCTGGGCTTGGGAGTGGGCAGGCGGGCGGAGCGCTCGAAAAAAAAAGAAAGGTAAGTGAACCTGCCTGAATAAGAGGTGCATAGAAAGAAAGTGGGCCCAGGCGAAAGAGAACAGCAGAGCAGGTCTCTATGTAGTGGTCGGCCTTCGTTAAGCGGTAGCTTCCGCGCTGCCTTCCTTTATGACCGACTGGGGCTGTTCACCTTTCCTTCGAAGCTGTTAAAGTCCTTACTTGACTTTCTTTCTCGAATTCTTGAAGGTCGTTCGAGCGCGCTACCATTTTATTTTCTCTACTAACTTCATCCCCTCATCGCCTTTTTGATAGAGTAAAGGAAGGAGTGGGCGAATAAGCATCCAGCAAAGGCAGGGGAGGTGTGTGCTCTTTCTCACTATCACAAAAAAGGGGCGGGCATACTGCAATGCTATATGCTAGCCAGCTATATTAAAGAGGTTCTACCAAGCAATAAGAAGCTATATGCCAATACAAGACCAACGGAAGCCAGCTTAAAAACGCTAGCGCGCCCCAAGACGTAAGTACTTTTTCTGGAACTTCCAACAAAAACGAATGGATAGAACGCAAAACACAACTACTACTACGATTCGCTAGCGACTACGTACTACTGAATGACTCGTTCCGGCCGATACGTACCGCGACTACAAATGCTTCGTCTTGTTGATTCGCTAGCGCCGTATTGCGCCCATATAGCCATAGAGCTACTGCGTGTAGGCGTTCTGTATGGCCTCAGAGCATTGAAGACTACTTTCTTCGACCAATGACAGTTGACCCGACCCCAGCAAGAAGCGCATAGCAGATCTATCTTTGCTTCATTCATCCGACGCGCATCTGCATCTGCTTTATCAAACAGCCGCTTCTTCATGCGCATCTTTCTTCCGCGAACCAACCACCCTGCTGGCGTGGGTTTAGGTAGGTAGCTTCCCGGATCTCCCGCAGGTTCCTTTTCCTAGCTCGCGACCTAAAGGCCCACTCGCCACGGTCCACTCGTTCACTCGATGCTTCACTTCAAGTAAACCACTCGATGCTCTCTCGCAATCGACTTCGTCTATTGGCTTTTAAGATACTCCTTTCGCCTTTATGCATGCCTTTCTAACAATTGTTATGTGGTGCCAGATGACGAGGCAAGGGTACATCAGATTTGACTCACTGTATACATTCAGGAAGAGGAGGAACGAAGTCACTCGACAAAATGCACCCCCCAATCACGGCAACCTTTAGGGGAAAGAAGAGGGTGCAATTAACTTCATATAACAATGTGGTAAGCACAACTCAAGCCCCGCACAGACTCAGGACAACAAACGCCCAGCACAGGAAACAACAACAAGAAAACATAAAAAAATGAAAATCATGATTAAAAATATTACGAGGAGGTACTATTATAAGAGTAAGGAGACTATCATCAATGAGTTTTGGAATCAATTGTATAAGGATATAGAAGAGAAAACCCAATATAAAGATGGGAATGATAGCTATAATACAGAAGTTTATAAATTATTGAATGAACACAAGAAGATGAGAAAAAAGACACTAAATGAATTACAAATGAGGATTGAAGATCTAACGAATAAATTCGATGAAGGGAGTATATTTAAGGAAACTCCAAACTTAATCAGACAATTGATAGGAAAGGATCTTATAAATGCCAAATCATATTTGTTTAAATACATTCCGAATGAGCTTTATGATGCTACTATTGCGCAGTTTGGCGAATATACGCTGGAAGCTATCATTATATATGTCCTAGGGATGGCGTTCCACAGTATTCAAGAGTCCTCGGTTGTGAGGGTCTCTACATTGTTGGCACTGCTAGATAGAACAGTTAAAACACAGGCTAATATAATCAAGAAAAATCAAATCGATAGTAGTAAGAAAGGTGATATCAAAGAAGAAAGTGGTAAGGAAGGTAAGAAAGGTGATATCAAAGAAGAAAGTGGTAATATCAATCAGATAAAAGGTACACAATTCGAAATAGGTAGAAGAATGCTTGAATTCATGATTGAAAGACAATTGATCTATATTGAGTCCATATCAGTAGATGAGAATAAAGCTACAGTTAAAAAGAAAGGAAAACGTTATATAGAATCCAATTTATTCGCTGTATGCAATTTTGACTTGAGTATGATCCCGTTGAAACTCAATCTTCCAATGGTTTGCAAGCCGTTAGATTGGGAACATCCACTGGAATCATTAGATCTACATCTACATTTGGAGATAGAAAAAAGAAAGCCTTTTGTGTTATCGGATCTGAGAGGTGGTTACTTAAGCGGTCCTACCTTAAATATGTATTGTGGTCTTCTATCATCTCATAACCTAAGCAATTTCAATATGGAATTACATGATTATAAGTATAAGGAAATGTGCTCTATATTGAATGGGCTTCAGAAACAAGGATTTCAGGTCAAAAAAAAGGTATTGGAGTTCATTAAGAGGAATCGTCCAACTTTAGAAAAGGAAGGTCTTCTTATGCCTTCAATACTAGCACGCGTGAATCTGAAAGAAGCCTTCGATCTTCTGAGGATATCTTATTACCGGAATAAGGATATAGAGGGAGCTTGTAGCCTTGATGCTCTCTTAAGAGACTTTTCGATTAGGGTGCAAAAAGCTAGGTATGAGGATTCCATGATCCGGCTAGCGTCCGCATACGAGGGTTATGTCTTTTATCTGCCTGCCTTTATGGACTTCCGTGGTAGAATCTACCGCTCCGGTATCTTGCATTTTCATGAGCGTGATTTGGCTAGAGGTTTAATAGTCTTTGCCCACCTCCTTCAAGAGGCAGAAGGATGCAACCAGTCGAAAAAGGACATAATAGCCTCCGCAGCTGCCTTTAAGTATAAGAAATTTAATCATTATGATGAAGCTCTTCAATGGTATAAGGAAAAACAGAGTGTGATCTATGGTTCCGATGAGAGTTTAATAAGCTTTGCTAAGGGCGCTAGCGATCCATTTCAGTTCATAGCCAAGGCCCTGTGTAACGAGGGAGTTCAAGAATATAATAGAATACCAATAACTCAAGATGCAGCAGCCAGTGCTTATCAGATCATGAGTTACTTATTACTTAACGAGGAAATGGCTATGAGAACTAATCTTATTCCCAATCCGGATGGGAAAATACAAGACGTATACATGTACTTGCTCCAGGATTTAAGGGAATTTATGCATCATCGACTAAATGATAAGTTAAAGATGGAAATCCTTGAATCTCAGTTGGATAGAAAGCTCGTCAAGAAAATGTTTATGCCATTGGTCTATGGGAAGACATTGATCAGCATGGAAAAAGATATCCGGTTAAAATATGGTCCATTACTAAGTGGAAAGGATGCATATGACTTCGCTAAACTTTGCAATGAATTTTGGATCCATAAATATCCAGACATAGCCAATTTGATGAAGTTGATTACCATCGTTAGTTGGTTTTGTTCCGCAAAGGATAGAGCGGTTTTCTATAGCATACCGTATTTCACTACAAAACAGGATTATATGTCTTTCATAAAAGAAAATATAAATGTTTATGAACGGATCTCAAAAAAGAGACGACGGGCGACTCTAAGTATACCTACTGCGAAGAGGGATAAGCGAAAGACTCAATCCTCAACATTCGCCAACTTTATTCATCAAAAGGATGCATACATTGCCATGAAAGTCGTAGAATTATTATTGAGTCAACGTGTTGATATCTATACCGTACACGATAATTTTATCACAACTCCGCCTTACGTAAAATTAGTCCCGGATATATATTGCAAGGTTTTCATTAATATGGGTCATCCACTTCAAATCATTAATTCTTTTATTAAGATAAATCTTATTCTTCCATACTCCCATACTCAAGATATTAATTACATATACAATCACAATCATAATGATCCCATGCCATCCGATTATCTTACGGATTTCTTGAATTCACTTTCGCCAACTAAAGATAAAAAGAAATGGCATATAGTAGTCTCAGATTTTCTTAAGTGTTACAACAAATATGTAGATTCCGTGTGCGGTAATCCAGTGATTGATGAGCCTTCTAATGAAGTGAAGTGGAATAAATTTAAGCAACTTCTAGAGAACAGAAGTTATAATTACAGCGTACATTACTAATGAGAATAGGCGCTAGGGAAAATAGGGAGTTATAGCTGCGGCTTCTTAGCGCTCTTAGCAGCCTCTTCGCGGATAGGTACGGTCTTCTCTCTTAAGTAGCTTAGCGCAATGTGTCTGTATTATTGGGGAAATGAAAATGAAAAGGAAAAGGAAATGGAAAGGAACGAACCTATGAACGAGTTGTCTTTGTTTTTTGCGTGTTTGGAGCATAACTATCAATTGAATCCTAGTGAATATCCTTTGATATCGAAAAAGGATATACAGAATTTTAAAGATAGAATGACTTCTTTCAGTCCCAATGGGATTGGAGGAGATATTGGATGTGCTATGTTATATGATCCCATAATGGAACTATTGGTTCAATCGACGTTGGCGCACTTCCTTTACATGAAGAAGAATTGTATTGATTTCAAAGGGTATGAAAATGGGGAAATATTACCTGATAGAATGCCGTTCCATCCTAATTATATGCGGTTTAGATTTATGGATGACTTAGTGGATAAGAAAGCATCGGTCACGATGAGTTCATTTAAAATGTATGACTTTTCGCCAAGTACTACTAATATGGACAAAGATAAACTTGTGCTAAAGGTGAATGAGTTGTTACAAGATCCTGTTCTGAAAGAATTGGTTTATTCCTTTTTTCGAAAACTCCAAGTAGATGGTGATACGTTAGATAGAGTCTTAGAATTCGTTCAAACAAAAACGAAACCAACTAGGGGTCTAGGTTTATTATATTTTATATTAATGGATTTGTATTTAGAGCATATTGATTATTTTATATATGATTTAATAAACAAGTCTGGATTAAACTGCTTTTGGAGTAGGTGCCTGAATACAGCTATTCTGGGATTTACAGATAAGAGAACTGTCCCCAAATTTCATAAAATATGTCAGTTAGACAGCGTTCTTCCAGCCTGGGGATTGACTTCGAAAGTGCGCACAGGATCCCGAGGAGGCAGAATTCTGATGCCGTGGCGCGGTAAACTATATATCAATATGGAAGGGCACCTACATTGGGAAAGGCCCGAAAGTATAATTCATATGTAATGAGATATCGGGTCAATGATTAGTGCTTTTTGATTGGAGTGTGTCTGGTTATCTTAGTTGATCGTGTCTTAGAAGAGATAAGGCTGTTAAAATGGACCGGTCTAACGGTTGAACCGGAGAGTTGGGAGATAAGGAAGGGCCCTTCTCACTTCTTGCTTTTATTCCTCGATAGCTCATATTTAAAAATAGTAGTAGCATCTTGAGTTCCTAGGTCAATGACATTTATAGATCGTGTGCCTATCCAGTCATCATTTTCATCAAAGACATTCTCTCTTTTCGAACTCAGTGGTAGTCCTAGTTTGAGGAGAAGCTTTTTTCTGCCAACCCGCATTTTTTTCCAATCTATTTGGAAATCGGCATTAGTGGAGATCTCCTCCGTTCGAGATGGATCCGCATATTGCTGCTTAAACCATTCAGATGTTACTAAATCTTTAGCAGGACCCTTGTGTTTAATAATATGTCTATCATCCTCAATTTCTAGCATATAACTTTTAGGTGCTAAGAAGCATCCTGTCTTGACAGGGTGTTCGAGTTTAAACTTCCCCATTTCCGTGGAAGAGATGAAATCGTCAGAAAGAGGACTTCCTAGAACTATTGAGTCAGTATCAGTATAGTAACAGTCCGGTCTAGCAATGTGCGGATACATATGAATACGAGCACAAGCAGTTATAGCGGCTGCCAATTGAACTGCCGACATCTTAGGAGCTTTCCAGTTATCGTCGTCCGAAAAGCTACTATTTGAAATGTAATTGACAATATAGTAATGATCGGTAAGCTTTTCTGCGGATTGAAAAGTGTCCATCTTCATCAATTCCTCGTATTTTTGATGATTGCAGATCTCGGTTATTGTACTTTCAGGATTCATACCAAATCTACCATAGAGCGAGTTCATTAAAATCTTATAAATAAATGTCATAGCCTCATCACCTCTTTTCTTAGCTTCTAGTCTGCTTTCATAGATGTCTGAGATGATCCCTTCGAAAGGACTGGGCTTTTTATCAAACAAATACCCCCTAAGAGGGATTATCTGGTAACCTAAATCACGTGCGAACTTCAACTCTTCACTATAAAAGACTCCAACGAATCTACCTGTGGGAAAGATTAAAGTACCGAATTTGTCCTTATATGGCAAGAATGGACGTGATATACTAGTGGGACATACAACATAAGCCTCAATAAAGCCAAACAAGCTATCCAAATCAACACCCTCAAAGTTATTATGCCAGACAGGTACACCACAAGGCATCGGATAGGATTTCATAACAAAAGGATAAAGAGAGTTAACATCGTAGTAGAAAAGATTCTCACCATACGGCTTATATACATCCACATGACCCCCATAATAGCCGCGCCTAATAAAAGTGTCTTGGTTTCGAGTAGGTATATTGATATGAAAGATATTATCATCAAAATATTTCTTTCGAAAGATTTTTAGGGAAAGCGCTGACAATGTCATCACATCCTCGATATCAATCTGATACTTAGACCAATTAATCTCTTGAGCCTTCAACATCACACCACCTAAGATAAGGATATCTTGCCGAAGATAGTTTATCAAATCCTCCCTCTTAACCTGAAGATCAGACACAACCAAATCAGAATGTGGAATAGATCCTTTGGGACCTAACTCAGGGCATAATGTCCTTCCCAATGATTCCAGAGAGCTAGGCAGCAATGTTAGAGAATCCCTAAAACGTATGCATAAATTATCTCCAATATATACTTTCAACTCGTAAAGTTTATGATTCCTCACCAAGGGTTTTATTGTATACTTATTTCCACGATCCGTATAATACTTAATCAGAAAAATGCCATCAAATCGGGAAAAATTGTGAAAATAAACAGTTCGAAGCTCCCTTTTTTTCATACATTCTTCCAAATTACAGAGAAAATCAAATAACATTCTTTGACTCCTTTCCTCAAAGTTGGGATAGAAAGTCATGTGATTCTCACTGAAAAAGGTTTGTATCGAATAAGAAGGTATGGAAGTCAGATCATCACCAGGCTGCACCACTAAGTAACCAGCTGCATACGGAACATGAATATTGTCAACCATTATTGTCTCCAAATCCGCTACAATGAAAGAAAGACGATCTTTTATATTACCACCTTTTATTGCGTTAATCTTAGAGGGAATACGACTCTGTTTATACATCAGTGATTTGACTTCAGGTAGATCCGCACTTATCATATCTGAATCTAAAACTGGGAGAATCCTTCCAATCATATCTGATATATTCGGAAAGTCTAATTTCAGGGAATCATGGGATTCATAATATATATGAAGGAATACACCCTTTATAGCAGCATCCTGATATCTTTCACCGTATAACCGCACTTGTTGTTCAATGCGATAATATATCATATTTCTGGGAAGTATATTTCCTAAAGTATCAAACAATGGAATAGACTTACCTAAAGTATATGTTAGATTATGGATGGTAGGTAAATCCATGATATATCCCATGGTAAATTTAACATACTTCGAATCAATATTGTAAGCGTACTGCTCTAGCAACTGTATAAAGGCCAATTTAAGAACTTCAAAATCAATAATGCTAGGGTATGGTGGCATAAAATTCGTAGACGCATAGATATGACCAGGAAACCTCATTTTCCATCTAACACTCTCAGTACCATTGAGTAAGCGTTCCCAATAATAATAATAGTTGATAGACGAATACGACCTCTTCTTGCAATAGGCACGATTAACAGATGTAATATGGAAATTGGCACGATTACAATAGGAACTATTAGAAAAGGAACTATTAGAATAGGAACGTTTACAATAGGCACTGTTACAATAGGCACTGTTACAATAGGAACGATTAGAATAGGAACGATTATGATAGGAACGATTATGATAGGCACGTTTCAAGTATGTAATATTTTTAATCATGATTTTCATTTTTTTATGTTTTCTTGTTGTTGTTTCCTGTGCTGGGCGTTTGTTGTCCTGAGTCTGTGCGGGGCTTGAGTTGTGCTTACCACATTGTTATATGAAGTTAATTGCACCCTCTTCTTTCCCCTAAAGGTTGCCGTGATTGGGGGGTGCATTTTGTCGAGTGACTTCGTTCCTCCTCTTCCTGAATGTATACAGTGAGTCAAATCTGATGTACCCTTGCCTCGTCATCTGGCACCACATAACAATTGTTAGAAAGGCATGCATAAAGGCGAAAGGAGTATCTTAAAAGCCAATAGACGAAGTCGATTGCGAGAGAGCATCGAGTGGTTTACTTGAAGTGAAGCATCGAGTGAACGAGTGGACCGTGGCGAGTGGGCCTTTAGGTCGCGAGCTAGGAAAAGGAACCTGCGGGAGATCCGGGAAGCTACCTACCTAAACCCACGCCAGCAGGGTGGTTGGTTCGCGGAAGAAAGATGCGCATGAAGAAGCGGCTGTTTGATAAAGCAGATGCAGATGCGCGTCGGATGAATGAAGCAAAGATAGATCTGCTATGCGCTTCTTGCTGGGGTCGGGTCAACTGTCATTGGTCGAAGAAAGTAGTCTTCAATGCTCTGAGGCCATACAGAACGCCTACACGCAGTAGCTCTATGGCTATATGGGCGCAATACGGCGCTAGCGAATCAACAAGACGAAGCATTTGTAGTCGCGGTACGTATCGGCCGGAACGAGTCATTCAGTAGTACGTAGTCGCTAGCGAATCGTAGTAGTAGTTGTGTTTTGCGTTCTATCCATTCGTTTTTGTTGGAAGTTCCAGAAAAAGTACTTACGTCTTGGGGCGCGCTAGCGTTTTTAAGCTGGCTTCCGTTGGTCTTGTATTGGCATATAGCTTCTTATTGCTTGGTAGAACCTCTTTAATATAGCTGGCTAGCATATAGCATTGCAGTATGCCCGCCCCTTTTTTGTGATAGTGAGAAAGAGCACACACCTCCCCTGCCTTTGCTGGATGCTTATTCGCCCACTCCTTCCTTTACTCTATCAAAAAGGCGATGAGGGGATGAAGTTAGTAGAGAAAATAAAATGGTAGCGCGCTCGAACGACCTTCAAGAATTCGAGAAAGAAAGTCAAGTAAGGACTTTAACAGCTTCGAAGGAAAGGTGAACAGCCCCAGTCGGTCATAAAGGAAGGCAGCGCGGAAGCTACCGCTTAACGAAGGCCGACCACTACATAGAGACCTGCTCTGCTGTTCTCTTTCGCCTGGGCCCACTTTCTTTCTATGCACCTCTTATTCAGGCAGGTTCACTTACCTTTCTTTTTTTTTCGAGCGCTCCGCCCGCCTGCCCACTCCCAAGCCCAGATCTCCGTCTTCTCTTTCGTGGTCTGAACCTAAATGAAATCCAACCCCTACTGAGACAAAGGCAGGCCGCCTGTCGGGCTCTTTCCGCAAACTTGCAGCTTCGATTCCAGTGGCATCCAAAGGTTAGGTCATCCGCGTACCTCGGCGATTGGTCCCAATTCGGTTCGTAATCCATTAGTTTAGGTATATGTTCGCTAGAAGAGGAGATAGGTTCCATCTCTTTTCGTGCATTTTTGTATTCGCGGACTTTCCAAATCGGCCTGGCCAGGCTTCGCATCAATGACGGAATCGGTCATCGGCTACTTTTCTTAGTCTTTCCGTCATCTTATCCCGCTTATAAAGTCCAAGCATTTCCTCACGCACAGGCCTATGGGCTTAAGCAAGCCCCTTCATCAAAGTTCTTCATTTCTTGTTAGAGTTTAGTTAGTTGAACACCTTACTTTGACGGTTGGTTTGGTTGAGTCCTGGGAAGTGAACCTTGCCTATTTGACTACCAGTCAATGAATGATTGATTAGCAAAGCAAGGAGAAAGACGTTTTGAGGCTAGTCAGGTGTACGTACTTAGTTAACGGTCGAGATTTCTATTAATTAATATTAGCAACCATCACATCAAGGTGACAGGATTCGAACCTATGGCCCTCTGTACCCAAAACAGATGCGCTGACCAGACTGCGCTACACCTCGTCTCCCCCCCGGAACATATAGATCCACCCGATCGATAAACACTCGAACCGAACTCGCCCACCCTCAAATCCAATCTCTTTTTTGAGCGATAGCGCAGCCTTTGCGCGTCTTAATATTGAATAGTTCCATTTATCTTTTATGCTTCTTGGGACGTTTGGAAATCTGCCGATCAGCCTCTTTCACTTTTCTTTCTTCCTTCATCCGGCTCGCTCTCGGCTACGTGTCCTTTGGACCAAAAGCCCGCTCAGAAGTGGATTCGAACCACTGACACAAGGATTTTCAGTCCTTTGCTCTAACCAGCTGAGCTACCTGAACCACTTTCATCCCCGAATAAAAAAATGCACGAAAACAACGTTCTTTAAGCATGTGTTAAGCATATGTTTCTTATCCTACGTTATTGGGCTTTGTGATACAAGCTGAGCGACTCAGTAGTCCGTGCTACTGAGCCTTCCGCGATTCTTATATATGATACCGCTTCTTGCAGTTCTGGTAGTCTCTTTCTTCTAGTTGTTGGAGTTGGAGGCAAGGTTTACTTGTCTTTGTCCCAATGTCTGTGATCAAGCCAGAAAGAATAGCTTAATAGAGAGGTACAAATATAAAGGAAAGGTTCAGAGCAAGAGCATCTGGCAAGCGGGGTGTCAGCAGTTGGGCCAAGCGAAAGAACAACATCACATTCATCTCTTTGTGGACCTAGCCGCATAACCAAAGAAGAGGAGTCTGACTACTGAGCATGCAATAAAGTGTAAACAAGGCTCTTGCGCACACATCCGATATCGGTTTGCTTCCTCCACTGCACACACACGGCTAGTCGAAATGTGTAATGACAACGAAGCGAGATTGCAGGCTTAACGCGGATCCCAATTCATCATAGTAAATCCACCTTGTGATCGGTTCGCAGAGAAGAGCTTGAATGCCTCATTGCTATCGCTTTCATTCATCTATTTGATCATAGATCTTCTTTGTGGTCCACGAAGGGAATGTTCAGCGAGTATGCCTGCAATCATCAACAAAGTGCACTGCACGAAAGAAGGGCAAGCTGTGATCAAGCAGAAAGAGCTCCGTAGGTAGACGAACTGGTCAATCGATGATGAGTGAACCTTCCCCGGGCCCCCTCTGGGGAATGCACCACACGAGCTTCTTTCAAAAACGAATTAGCTGGCACACGCTAATGGAAGAACAAAACAAGGGAATGGGATGATCGATGGTACCATTTTCTTCCTTCCTGACTGACCGCATTAATCTTTCGTATGTGAGTAAGTTGTGAAAAATCTTGCCTTGCAGGTAGCGTGTGGTCGATATTCATTCATTGAAGTTTATTGCCTGGCGTGCCAGAGGTCTTCTTTCTTCTGTCGGCTGGTTCCCGCTATGCTGTATCGAGGTGACTAGCTTTTCTCTTAATGTTTGACTATCATTATAGCAACCATTCATCAAACTTTTCCAGTTTCCGAATAAGCCGGTACCGTAATCAATCAAGAAAAGACCCTTGCTCACGTCGAGAGTCGAGTGCTCTATGCTTAACACATGCGTAAGCAACCCGGTTAATAAATGAGAAAGACCACACTCACGGAAATGGCCTCTTCCAAAACTCAAGTCAAAAAGAAAAACAAGAGGAGGTAAGATCAGAAAAAAGTGCATGGGCCATAGAGTTCCTTCCCACGCCATTCAACATCAAGTAAGAAAGAACTTCGTAATTCATTTGCAATTTCATTACCATTCGTCACTTTATGAAAAGAACAGGTTGAAGTCGGGTCTCAACTTCAAAGTGCTCACTACAAGGATGAAACCCGCGACTTGCAAGCTACCTCATCTCACTCACCATGCTTCGGCAGAAGAGCAGAAAAAGCCCTCTGATCCAAGATTGAAATTTGCGAAGACGAAATAAGAAGAGGAAATGCGGCTCAAAGGACCTGAATCAGAGGAAAGAAGACTCTACTTTCTTTCAATTGGAGAAGTTCATCCGCGAGAGGGAATTCCATGGTTAGAGGTAAAATGGAACCGATCGAGCGTTTGAGTGAATTTTTCTTTGATTCATGGATTATCCATGACTGGATAAGAAGAACCAGAATATCCAGAACCAGAATGTCCTAGGTGTAAGAGTTTGAGAAGAGGTTTCTGATGAATTATCTTCAGCCGTCGATATATACCAGCAAGAGGGAGCAAAGCAAACAAACCTTTTCTTAAAAACTCCGAGAACGTCCTTCGCGACCCTCTTCCATAGTCCATGGACATGGTGTACTTGGACTTCCGTTACACATCAAGGTGACGAGTGGGGGTGCCCCCCCGAGGCAGGACAGCCGGGCGGCTGGACGTGGAGCTGGCGGAGCAGCTTGTTGAGCTTTTTTTAGTGTGGCGAGGTCTTGAGAGGAAGAGACTGCCCGAGGCGGCAGGGCGCCGGGAAAAACGAACCGGAAGAATGGCAGGCCGGGTGAATACAATACGGCCGAAGCGCCGGGAAGAACCGGCTCAGGTGGTTGCAGCAGAAGGAGTCGGGAGTGACCACGGTGATGCTCTGATGGTAAGGCGTTTGTGCTGCAACGTTAGTCCTAAGAAGACCGGGTAGGACTGGAGTCTGAGGGGTCTCTTTCGAATGGGCAAAAAGGCCAAAATGAAACTCAAAAGTGGTAGCTCGGAGAACGTTGCATCTACAGAGCTGGTGGAGAAGCTCGGCGGGCCTCATCCAAGTCCCTATCGGAGGTTCCTGAAGGGACATTCACTTTTTTGGGGGTGTATACGCTGGCGCTGGGAACGGCAGGAAGGTCCCTATGGACATTTGTCACTTGTTGCTTGAAAGGCTGTGGCAATACGAGGTTGGAGCGATGCATGATGGCCGGGAGAAGACGTACCGGTTTAGAGAAATCGGGATTACATCCTTTATCCCTGTCACAGAGTTTGGCTTTTGTTTGGCCTATTATGAGTTTATGTACGTGGTGGAGTGGGGAGTGTTATGCCATGGTAATCAAAGAAATGAGTAAAACGGCCGAAACAGCCAAATCGGCAAAAATGGCAGAAGAGGCCAGCCGGTAAGTCGATTATGACGGTTCAGGAGGCTAGAACCGTTGACGTTGAGGATGAAGCATAGCGCTGCTTAAGGAAGAGTTCGCTAATGTTTTGCCGGAGGAGTTGCCGGCAGGTCTACCCCCTCGGAGACGGGTAGATCATCAGTCTGACTACTAATCAGGCCAGCGGAAAGCAAGGCCCTTTCTCACCTGCTGCAAATGAGGTTTTGAGTGACTTGACCTTGACAAAGGCTTGGTCCGGGATAGTTTCACGTCCTTGCAGTAGACCGACGTGGCACCAAAGATCGTCCTGGCGTATGTGATGTGTGTACGGACATTGAACAAGATCACTGTAAAGTCAAGGTTTCCTATGCTGAGGATGGACGATATAATAGACAGGTTTTCAAAGCATTAAAGAAAGGCAGGTAGTGGCGGCATCAGATCAGAATCCTTCAATAAAACCTTAATTAATGAAAATTCGGGTCTTTCAATCCCCTGAATGAGGTTGATGACAGTCGTCCCTACATCGGCCATTGTCGATATGAATGAAGTCGGATCCAGCTACCATTGTCCGAAGATGAAGGGAGCCTAGGTCCTCAAAAGGTAGTGCCTATAAGGTTCGAGAAGTCTTCCTTACCCAAGCTTCCGAACCGGTCCGAAAAGTAGCACGGTAGAAGCGCCAGTAGTAGCTACCTTGATCTATATACAAAGATAGCTTCCGAACCGGTATCCGTCCACGAATACACCGTCCTTAATCCGTGAGCTACTTTGAAACCCTTCCTGTATTGTATCACTGCCCACTCCGCGGTAAGGGTAGCATCAGGAATCGGGAAAGGGCTGGCCGCTCCCAAGAGGCGTAGAACCAGAAATGGAATGGAATAGTTAGTGGACGTGATAGCCATTCAAAACCTGAGGTTGAAAATACTATATTAAATACCTATTTTCTATGCTCCAGCGTTGTTTGTTCCACAAGAGAAAGGAAAGGAAGGATATAAAAAAGAAATGCCGGCGAAGGCCACCTATTTTTATTCAAAAAGGGCGAAGGCGCGGAGACAGGCTTCGAATGAGTATAGGTGATGGGGGTTTCCGGGATGAAGATGGCAATGATCTATCAAAACCGGGAAGAGAGAGATTTTCCACCACTGCTAGCCACTACTAAAAGAGAGGGACCAACACTACTACTATAGAGAAAAGAAAGAAAAAGACAATCCAGATAGATGGGAGATAGTCATAGTACCACCCTCAAGCTCTTCTCTCTTTCTTTTTCCCATCAATCCCCACCTGCGGATGCTGAAAAAGAAAAGGAAGAGAAAGACCTGGATTCGCTAGGATCGCCTCTTTGTATGTGCGTGGAGGTTCTTGGATCACCCCCTGGCCGCCATTAGTGAGGCTGGAGGTCGAATTCCAAGCTGGGAGAGATCCCAAACCGCCATTAATGGACTTCGGAATCTGGGCCCAAGAATTGGGAATAGAATCCTGAATCTTGTTCAATGTACCGCGATCTGAAGCTTGGCCGAGGATCGTAGCGCTAGGGTTAGTCGCCGCATGGTAGAGCTCTCTCCACGACCATCTCCAGCAGGATCGTGAAGGGTTTGCTTCAGGAGCTAGGAAGAAGAATGGCAATGAAAAAGAATAGCAAGACTCGTATCGTAGGTGCAGGTGCTGGTGAAAGAATAGCTTCTGGGGCTGGAGTCAAAGGAGCTTGAATAGACATCGAATTTCTAATAGAAAGAAAGCCTGCGAACAGCGAGTGCCCTTTGGTTGTTGCGAGCCTGTCAAACCATAGGCGCCTTACCGCCCCCCTTTCTTTTTTTCATTATATCGAAGGGATGAAAGACAAAGAAAGGGATCAGGGGGCTTTATGATCGGAGAAAAGGAAGGGGGTTGATGTGTCACTGGGTCGGTGGGGAACCCGTAGCGTAGGAAGGGGGGACGACCCGCCGAATTCACATCAGAAATCGCCAACATGAACACAAATGAATTTCGTATAGAAACAAAACGAACCACTTCTATTCTCGGAGCTGAGGTATATGAAGAATTGCTTTTTGGTCCCTTTCGTCCAGTGGTTAGGACATCGTCTTTTCATGTCGAAGACACGGGTTCGATTCCCGTAAGGGATAGGTACTTATTCCCGGCTGGCGGTATCATTGCTGAGTGATCGCTCGCTATCTGGCTGGAAAAGGTGGTCCGGAAGCTTCCTCTCTCCCAGCAAGCAAGACGAGATGAGATCACCACTTCTCAGTAATGGACTGAAAATCATTCTTCCTTAGCCTTAGATGTCCTTCCTATCATAGATTCTCGAACCTCCGACAGAAAGAATTTCCATGCATGCGTTCTGTCTCTCCTCCCCTCAGCCACACATCTCTTTCCTTCCCCCCTTTATTTTTCTCTATGTCACCGTCTCCTCAATGAGCGTAGATTGATGGAGATGGCTTTTGTGCCGGTCAATCTGTATATCCTATTCTTCTGGCATAGTTTTGTTGGATCAAAGATCGGCAGGTGATCCGTCCTTTCTTCTCTGCCGTGGTTCATGCATTCTTCCTTCCACTGACGTCGAATCGACCTTCCAAGGCCGCCAAGAGCGGAAGGTTCCTCAGTTGTTTTTCATTAACAATATAATTTTCTTCTTCCTTATTTATTAATTCTATTTATGTGGTCGAAGCACCAGGTGGTAATAAATTCAGTGTATCGTTCGCAGCCTTCATTCCTGCCTGCTCGCTTCCACACACGCCTTGCATTCTGCAAGGTTGCCCTTCCATCTCCCCTGGCGGAGGGCGAACCGCTTAGATAGAACAGGAGCCACTAGAACAGGCCTTTGAATGGTTTCATTTGCTCGCTTATACAAGACAGACCTTGACTGCCGCAAATCAAGTCTTATACGCCCTCTGCCCTATAGATTAGTAATAGGGAGCACCCTCGTCCATAGTAAGGAAGAGAGGGGTCAGCGAGCAGGTCTTCCCTATCTTTACCAAAGGCAAACAGCCCCAATGTTATTCAGCGTGGGGAGCCTGCATGACAAGAGCAGGCAGCAGGCATGGTGCATGGGACCAACACTTTTTTTTTCTCGCCACTAATGCCACTTCATTCAATCAAGAAAATCATATGTTCTATTCGCATTCATTACTTTTTTCTTTCGTTTTCAATTGGGGACTTTCTGAAAAGGCCGGCTTATTACGCTGCTTACTTAGATAACGTATACACTTCGCTACGCTTACTCACTTTCTTTCAAGACAAAGAGGATAGCGCGCTTCTTACACCACTTATCTAAGATAAGAGACCACTCTTCTACTTTTCAAGCGCTACAGCTAACCGGTTGCTTGGTACCAAGTGGTTGGTTGGCAAAGAATAATAAGCAAAAAGAAAAAATGCTTTAGCTGCTTTCAACCGGGAATAACGGCCGGCATAGAAGTCTCTTGCACGCAAGGAGATGCTGCTGCTGCTGGATGTCATGGTTCCGGGGCGCCATGATCCTTCTATCTGGAACAATCGAGGGCACTGACTGACTGCATCAATCATCGCTCAGTGAGCTATTAATTGCCGCCAATAGCGCTTCGCTTGCATGCAAGGCGGCAGCGCCAGGTAGACGCGCGCGGGCGAAGGAGATGCATTTTTAGTACTGGTGGTACTGGACAAGCTCTAGGGGAATAATCTCTTTCTTATTTCTTTCTGCCTTTCTTTCCCATGACGACTAGGAACGGGCAAATCAAGAATTTCACTTCGAATTCCGGACCTCAACATCCTGCTGCTCATGGTGTTTCACGATCAGTATTGGAAATGAACGGAGAAGTGGTGGAACGCGCGGAACCACATATTGGATCACTCCAGTGCGGCACGAAGCCACTGACGCTGAGTAGGCTCCTATGTCGCTAGCTATGCCCTGCTCGGTCCCCCGGCACGGTGGAGGTTCCGTAGCGCGTCATGAGCACCGGGCAAAGGGGCGGTTGAGCAACTCAAGGGAACCGCCCTACCTTACTTTTGATAGGGATAGAAGGGAGAAGGTTGTGAAGGTGGCCTCGTTATCCACACATCCGGTCGGATGAATGGAGGACCGCTTGCTTCAAGGGTTTTCACGAGCGTTGGCGGGTCCTGGAGTGCCCGTCAAGGGCGCTAGCGCATACCCCGGGGTGATCATCACCACCTGCACCTCACATCTCGGCACAGTGGAACGTGTAACCCGCCTGCTGTCCAAGTCAACCACAACATTTCCTGTTGTAATCCATAGCGCCTAACAGAACGTAGCAGCAAGGGACAACCCACCCATACAGACAGCCTGCGGGGAGGATGGCACTACTGGCAAAGACCGTCTGGCGAAAACGCCGCAGGCGCGAAGCGTGGTAGGCCTGCGCCGGGGGAGCATAGGGGGGAAAGGGAGCCCGGACGGTAGAAGAGCCAGGGGAGGCCGGGTCATTTGACGGAAATGGAAGGCTTTTTCCGAGCTCATTCTTTGAAAAAGAGGGAGGGAGCGAGCCAATGGATCAATGAATAGATAGAGTCAACGGTAGACAGACAGCGCTGCCTACACGCGAAGACGCTTCCGAGGTCGAGCAGTCTCAATTTCACTACTGGATTTGCGAATGAATGCTGGGCTGGGCCACCTGGAATGGCGTGAGCCGCATGCGGGGAGACCCGCACGTACGGTTTTCCGGGGGATCCGGCCGAAAGACCGGCCTAAGCCCACCCGACTAGAGGGACTGAGAAATTAATAGAGTACAAAACGTATCTTCAAGCTTTACCTTATTCTGATCGTTCAGAGGGCGATCGCGGAGTCACTGAATGAAGTCCTCCGCTTCTTTTCTTTCGGAGGGCAGATATGACTAAGTGACATATTTAATATGGCGACGACAACAGCATGTCGTAGAAGGAGATAACAGGTGGAGCCAACGACCCACTAAGACTCACGTATCTACAACTTACATCCCCGAGCGGCAGTCAAACGGAGGCGTGAATGCAAGATGCCAGCGGAATGATCGGCCGGACATAGAGTAGAGGCTAGGGCTGCTTCCTTCCCACCGCGTCCTTCCTTGTGTGTCGGAGATACAAAGCGAGTGCACCGGAAAAAAGAACTGGGTCGATCTATTCCATGGCGAAGCATCCGAAGCATAACTGCACACTCACACGATCTTTGCCGAGAGATAGGAGCATTCGGTGGAACCGGTGAACTACACTTGCTTCTTGATAGATGTGTGGGACAGAGGGCTCGTGGTACCTGCTGCCCACCCTTACTCCGCTTTGATAACCGTGTGAACGGAGAGTGGGCAGAGCAAAAGGGAAGGAGGTCCTCATACAGAGTCGCACACTTGAGCAGTGCGGGAGACTAGAGAATGGGTCGAGTAAACTCCCTTGGGGCTCACAGACGAAGTCTTTTTTTTTTACAGTATTGAGGTTTTTAAAAAAAAAAGGAAGGCAGAGGTAAGTACTTCGAATGGCGAAGAGAGGTAGGGAAGGAATGGTCAATCGTCAAGTCAAGGATGACTTCTTTGTTGGCGAAACGATAGGGGGCCAGTGATTCTCTGAGCCGGTCTTTCGCCTCGGTCGAGATAGATGACAGCACCTTTTTATCCTCTTCCTTACCGGGAAGGCGCACTTCTATTCTTCTTCTGGCCTTCACCTCCCGCCCGGCCCGGAAATAGAACCCAGCCCCCCTTCTGATCCATTCATTTCTGCAAGCAGGCGGGATCCAGAGCTAAGCCCCCTCCTATTCGAGGCCGGGTGGCCTCGCCCCACAAGGACCCCTTTTGCTCTTCCTTCGGTTTGGCTCCACGAACGCGCCACCGCAGAGCTATTAAAAAGGCGCCCAGCTTTCAATACGAAACTAATAAGTAGTTAGGCTGCTTTCCAATATCATGGAATAGCATGGCCCGGGGCGGTGGTCACTCCAGTGGGAGAGCCGTGTTATGGGTGACCTTATTGCACGGTTCAGAGAGCACTTGTGTATGTGATGCAAGTGAACGTGTACGAAAAAGCTGTCGTAAAGTTTCGTTGTTCGTTCCGTCGTTGACCCTATCTATGTTTCTATGATGGCCCAAGAACACGCTCATTCTTCAGCCGTAGAGAGACTTTTGAATTGCGAGGTACCATTACGAGCTCAATATATACGAGTGTTATTCCGTGAAATAACTCGAATTTCAAATCATTCACTTGCTTCAACTACTCATGCTATGGATGTGGGAGCATCAACTCCGTTCCTTTGGGCTTTTGAGGAGCGGGAGAAATTGTTGGAATTCTATGAAAGAGTCCCGGGAGCCAGGATGCATGCTAGTTTCATACGACCTGGTGGAGTGGCACAAGATCTGCCTCTTGGCTTATGTCGAGATATTGATTCCTCCACACAACAATTTTCTTCTCGTATCGACGAATTAGAAGAGATGTCAACCGGCAACCGTATCTGGAAACAACGATTAGTGGATATTGGTACTGTCACTGCACAGCAAGCAAAGGATTGGGGATTCAGTGGTGTAATGTTAAGAGGTCGTGCGACATGAAGACATTGATAGCAATATGGGGGAAGTTCCCATCAGGCAACAACGGTTCTGCCTGACCCTACTCAAGCATGCATATGTTGTCAGTGAAGATTTTGTGTGAAGCCTTGGAGACGACGTACCCGGGGCTAGGGTGAGCTGAGGGGGGACAGCGTAAGTGAGCGAATGTGTGTAAGCCCAGTCAAAGATTCTTATTCGCAGCGGGGCCCTTCGAATGGTCTTGGTCCTACGGACCGTGAACGGATTCGCCTCTGGCCTCTGGGCACGTCGGAACCGCATGAGTTCACCGGGGTGGAGCACGGTCCGCCAAAATCGGCATAGGTTAGGTGCTATTGATGGAACATGGTAAGCCCATCTTTCTCCATATGGAAGTGCTGCGGGCACATAGAGATGTGGGTAGAGGAAGTCTCAAAAAGCGAAGGCCGAGCTGTAGGTCACGTGACCTGCACCGAAAAGGTGGCTGACTGGGCTTTCTCCTGGATCAAAGCAGATCAGCTCGCCGAATTCGTCGATCGAATCGGGCGCCCCGGCATATCACTTTAAGCGAATGAAAATAGGTGGCCTTCTATAACCCTATTTATATGATAGGCCCGGCCCCCTTCCCCCTATCCCTCTCTTATGTTTAGGAGCGGGATCCGCCCAAGAACGAGTACGGAAGGCACGGACTCCGCGAGCGTCCCGCACCTCCTCAACCATCACAAGAAAAAACAAAGATGACGCTCTGTGTCTGACTCTATTGGTCAGAGTTCCCTGCTGTTGCGGCCGGTGCTCGTTTGCACGCGCGTGAACCGGGTAAGGAAAGGATGCCGCATCTGAGAATGATTCGAGCCGTATGAAGGGAAACTCCCACGTACAGTTTGTTTTTTTGGGGGGGGAAGGAGCCCGACAGGGTCCCCCCACTGACTTGGCCCGGGCCTAAGTGAAAGTGAAGTGGTGGGCCTACCCATCCCAACCTGGGGTATGCTGGGATTCGCGAAGAGCAGCACCTTACGATGTTCATGACCAATCGGATCCTGACGTACCAGTAGGTACCAGAGGAGATCGCTATGATCGTTACTGTATCCGTATCGAAGAGATGCGACAAAGTGTTCGGATCATTGTGCAATGTCCTAATCAAATGCCTAGTGGCATGATCAAAGCCGATGATCGTAAGCTATGTCCTCCATCACGATGTCGAATGAAACTATCCATGGAATCGTGCGCCGTGTGAAACGTAGGTCATCGCCGTTCTTAACCGAGACTCAGGTTAAGCTCCGTCTCGGAACCGTCGTGGGGTTAGGAGTAAAGCATCCCGAGGTTGGCGCATCTCATTGGGCGTGGAGAAGCATTGGGAACCCCAATATCTTTCTTCGGAGCAGTTTCTTTTCCCGTCCCCTCGCCCCGGCATAGCGCTTCGCTTCCGGTTCTTCGGAAGAAGAAACTGACTTCTCCCTTCTTCATTGATCTGAGGGAAAAGGAACCGTCTACCAGTTGGGAAGCTAGACATCAAGGTTGTGGCTTGATGAGGATAACTAAGCTGACACGCCGGAGTTGGCTGCTGGCACAACAGGGTGGTGCCTTACCGCACCGCAGGCGCACGCGCGGTAGCGTTCGTGGTGGTCCTTCAGGATTCCAATGTACTGCGTCCAAGATCAGAACGAGCTTGCCGGCGGACCACTGCCGTCCCATTCTTGAGTGAGCTGGAGCGCAGCCATCTTATCCACTATCGCTTTGAAAACGCGTCAAGGGGTCGAAGCACTAAAAGAAAAGGACCGGGAAACGCGGCGGCATAGGAACCACGGGAACCCAGGAGGGAGAAAGACAATGTACGGGATACGGGATCCTCGTAGTAGGCTGGACCAAAATCCAGCCGAGAGAGGGCAGCCTTTAGAAGCAACAACAGGTTGGGAAAGCAAGACAAGAGAACGCTTCGAGTTTTCTTATCTTCTTCCCGGCACAAAAAGAGGGATTAGCTGACCCGCACTAAAACCTTCCTCGTTGGGGCTCCGCGCACTGGGAAAAGGCTTCCGCGACGGGAACGGGAAACCGGCCACTAGTTACGAAGTGAACCCCACTCCGCGGTATCGAGAGGTCCCTCACAGTCAGTGCGATGCAATTGCCCCCATAGTAAAGTACCCCTCTTCCGTCATTCTTTTTTTTTAGGGTTGAGGGCTTGATGAACCCTTCCGTTCGTCACGCAACGGCCCCATTCACTTGCAACTCGTAGAGGCTGTAAGTACACAGTGCCCCACAACTATAAAAGGGGTTGAAAGACGAGAGTGCCCGCCCTTTCTGTCAAGTAGGCCCGGAACGCAGTCCGGGATAACCGTGACCGTGTATATCTATATATCTTCGATGCTGTCATTTCGAAATGTCCGCTTCAACCGCCTCCCAAAAAGGCTTGACGAGCGCAGATGAGGAAGCGGGAGCAAGAAAACCAAGAATCTCTTTCTTGTCCGGGGGGGCTTTCGCTACTGAGAAAGCGAACGGTCAGCGCGAGGGTTCGACGACTTAGCCGAGCGTTAGCGAAGCGGAACGAAGCGCTTCTATGGATAGGAGCGTCCTTTACCTCGGTAGCGAAGCACTTAAGATGAAGCGTCGGTAGCAAAGCTGACAATGCAACGCGTTAGCGAAGCGCTGTAGTAGGGCCGAAGCCTATGTGCTATAATGCTGAACCAAGGACGCTCCGCCCTATCTATAGAAGCAGTCAACTGAGTTCTGAACGAATGGGATCCTTGGTTGGTAATGGCTCAATCTATAGATAGAAAGCCCTATGATGGGAAACTACCACGTTAGGTCTGGAGAGAGATGGGACCGGGGGAGCAGATGCAAGCTTTTTCTTTCAATAGCCGGCCAAATGACTACAGGATCATCGGTCTACTCTACCTCAATTCACCATTTCGAACCTTATACAGAAGGTTTTTCCGTACCAGCTCCTTCTACCTATACCGCAGTTGAAGCACCTAAAGGAGAATTTGGTGTCTTTCTTGTCAGTAATGGAAGCA
>RXID01019402.1:0-43709 GCA_005019695.1 Trichopus zeylanicus subsp. travancoricus | reverse complement strand
CTGCCTTTGCTGGATGCTTATTCGCCCACTCCTTCCTTTACTCTATCAAAAAGGCGATGAGGGGATGAAGTTAGTAGAGAAAATAAAATGGTAGCGCGCTCGAACGACCTTCAAGAATTCGAGAAAGAAAGTCAAGTAAGGACTTTAACAGCGTCGAAGGAAAGGTGAACAGCCCCAGTCGGTCATAAAGGAAGGCAGCGCGGAAGCTACCGCTTAACGAAGGCCGACCACTACATAGAGACCTGCTCTGCTGTTCTCTTTCGCCTGGGCCCACTTTCTTTCTATGCACCTCTTATTCAGGCAGGTTCACTTACCTTTCTTTTTTTTTCGAGCGCTCCGCCCGCCTGCCCACTCCCAAGCCCAGATCTCCGTCTTCTCTTTCGTGGTCTGAACCTAAATGAAATCCAACCCCTACTGAGACAAAGGCAGGCCGCCTGTCGGGCTCTTTCCGCAAACTTGCAGCTTCGATTCCAGTGGCATCCAAAGGTTAGGTCATCCGCGTACCTCGGCGATTGGTCCCAATTCGGTTCGTAATCCATTAGTTTAGGTATATGTTCGCTAGAAGAGGAGATAGGTTCCATCTCTTTTCGTGCATTTTTGTATTCGCGGACTTTCCAAATCGGCCTGGCCAGGCTTCGCATCAATGACGGAATCGGTCATCGGCTACTTTTCTTAGTCTTTCCGTCATCTTATCCCGCTTATAAAGTCCAAGCATTTCCTCACGCACAGGCCTATGGGCTTAAGCAAGCCCCTTCATCAAAGTTCTTCATTTCTTGTTAGAGTTTAGTTAGTTGAACACCTTACTTTGACGGTTGGTTTGGTTGAGTCCTGGGAAGTGAACCTTGCCTATTTGACTACCAGTCAATGAATGATTGATTAGCAAAGCAAGGAGAAAGACGTTTTGAGGCTAGTCAGGTGTACGTACTTAGTTAACGGTCGAGATTTCTATTAATTAATATTAGCAACCATCACATCAAGGTGACAGGATTCGAACCTATGGCCCTCTGTACCCAAAACAGATGCGCTGACCAGACTGCGCTACACCTCGTCTCCCCCCCGGAACATATAGATCCACCCGATCGATAAACACTCGAACCGAACTCGCCCACCCTCAAATCCAATCTCTTTTTTGAGCGATAGCGCAGCCTTTGCGCGTCTTAATATTGAATAGTTCCATTTATCTTTTATGCTTCTTGGGACGTTTGGAAATCTGCCGATCAGCCTCTTTCACTTTTCTTTCTTCCTTCATCCGGCTCGCTCTCGGCTACGTGTCCTTTGGACCAAAAGCCCGCTCAGAAGTGGATTCGAACCACTGACACAAGGATTTTCAGTCCTTTGCTCTAACCAGCTGAGCTACCTGAACCACTTTCATCCCCGAATAAAAAAATGCACGAAAACAACGTTCTTTAAGCATGTGTTAAGCATATGTTTCTTATCCTACGTTATTGGGCTTTGTGATACAAGCTGAGCGACTCAGTAGTCCGTGCTACTGAGCCTTCCGCGATTCTTATATATGATACCGCTTCTTGCAGTTCTGGTAGTCTCTTTCTTCTAGTTGTTGGAGTTGGAGGCAAGGTTTACTTGTCTTTGTCCCAATGTCTGTGATCAAGCCAGAAAGAATAGCTTAATAGAGAGGTACAAATATAAAGGAAAGGTTCAGAGCAAGAGCATCTGGCAAGCGGGGTGTCAGCAGTTGGGCCAAGCGAAAGAACAACATCACATTCATCTCTTTGTGGACCTAGCCGCATAACCAAAGAAGAGGAGTCTGACTACTGAGCATGCAATAAAGTGTAAACAAGGCTCTTGCGCACACATCCGATATCGGTTTGCTTCCTCCACTGCACACACACGGCTAGTCGAAATGTGTAATGACAACGAAGCGAGATTGCAGGCTTAACGCGGATCCCAATTCATCATAGTAAATCCACCTTGTGATCGGTTCGCAGAGAAGAGCTTGAATGCCTCATTGCTATCGCTTTCATTCATCTATTTGATCATAGATCTTCTTTGTGGTCCACGAAGGGCGAGTATGCCTGCAATCATCAACAAAGTGCACTGCACGAACGAAGGGCAAGCTGTGATCAAGCAGAAAGAGCTCCGTAGGTAGACGAACTGGTCAATCGATGATGAGTGAACCTTCCCCGGGCCCCCTCTGGGGAATGCACCACACGAGCTTCTTTCAAAAACGAATTAGCTGGCACACGCTAATGGAAGAACAAAACAAGGGAATGGGATGATCGATGGTACCATTTTCTTCCTTCCTGACTGACCGCATTAATCTTTCGTATGTGAGTAAGTTGTGAAAAATCTTGCCTTGCAGGTAGCGTGTGGTCGATATTCATTCATTGAAGTTTATTGCCTGGCGTGCCAGAGGTCTTCTTTCTTCTGTCGGCTGGTTCCCGCTATGCTGTATCGAGGTGACTAGCTTTTCTCTTAATGTTTGACTATCATTATAGCAACCATTCATCAAACTTTTCCAGTTTCCGAATAAGCCGGTACCGTAATCAATCAAGAAAAGACCCTTGCTCACGTCGAGAGTCGAGTGCTCTATGCTTAACACATGCGTAAGCAACCCGGTTAATAAATGAGAAAGACCACACTCACGGAAATGGCCTCTTCCAAAACTCAAGTCAAAAAGAAAAACAAGAGGAGGTAAGATCAGAAAAAAGTGCATGGGCCATAGAGTTCCTTCCCACGCCATTCAACATCAAGTAAGAAAGAACTTCGTAATTCATTTGCAATTTCATTACCATTCGTCACTTTATGAAAAGAACAGGTTGAAGTCGGGTCTCAACTTCAAAGTGCTCACTACAAGGATGAAACCCGCGACTTGCAAGCTACCTCATCTCACTCACCATGCTTCGGCAGAAGAGCAGAAAAAGCCCTCTGATCCAAGATTGAAATTTGCGAAGACGAAATAAGAAGAGGAAATGCGGCTCAAAGGACCTGAATCAGAGGAAAGAAGACTCTACTTTCTTTCAATTGGAGAAGTTCATCCGCGAGAGGGAATTCCATGGTTAGAGGTAAAATGGAACCGATCGAGCGTTTGAGTGAATTTTTCTTTGATTCATGGATTATCCATGACTGGATAAGAAGAACCAGAATATCCAGAACCAGAATGTCCTAGGTGTAAGAGTTTGAGAAGAGGTTTCTGATGAATTATCTTCAGCCGTCGATATATACCAGCAAGAGGGAGCAAAGCAAACAAACCTTTTCTTAAAAACTCCGAGAACGTCCTTCGCGACCCTCTTCCATAGTCCATGGACATGGTGTACTTGGACTTCCGTTACACATCAAGGTGACGAGTGGGGGTGCCCCCCCGAGGCAGGACAGCCGGGCGGCTGGACGTGGAGCTGGCGGAGCAGCTTGTTGAGCTTTTTTTAGTGTGGCGAGGTCTTGAGAGGAAGAGACTGCCCGAGGCGGCAGGGCGCCGGGAAAAACGAACCGGAAGAATGGCAGGCCGGGTGAATACAATACGGCCGAAGCGCCGGGAAGAACCGGCTCAGGTGGTTGCAGCAGAAGGAGTCGGGAGTGACCACGGTGATGCTCTGATGGTAAGGCGTTTGTGCTGCAACGTTAGTCCTAAGAAGACCGGGTAGGACTGGAGTCTGAGGGGTCTCTTTCGAATGGGCAAAAAGGCCAAAATGAAACTCAAAAGTGGTAGCTCGGAGAACGTTGCATCTACAGAGCTGGTGGAGAAGCTCGGCGGGCCTCATCCAAGTCCCTATCGGAGGTTCCTGAAGGGACATTCACTTTTTTGGGGGTGTATACGCTGGCGCTGGGAACGGCAGGAAGGTCCCTATGGACATTTGTCACTTGTTGCTTGAAAGGCTGTGGCAATACGAGGTTGGAGCGATGCATGATGGCCGGGAGAAGACGTACCGGTTTAGAGAAATCGGGATTACATCCTTTATCCCTGTCACAGAGTTTGGCTTTTGTTTGGCCTATTATGAGTTTATGTACGTGGTGGAGTGGGGAGTGTTATGCCATGGTAATCAAAGAAATGAGTAAAACGGCCGAAACAGCCAAATCGGCAAAAATGGCAGAAGAGGCCAGCCGGTAAGTCGATTATGACGGTTCAGGAGGCTAGAACCGTTGACGTTGAGGATGAAGCATAGCGCTGCTTAAGGAAGAGTTCGCTAATGTTTTGCCGGAGGAGTTGCCGGCAGGTCTACCCCCTCGGAGACGGGTAGATCATCAGTCTGACTACTAATCAGGCCAGCGGAAAGCAAGGCCCTTTCTCACCTGCTGCAAATGAGGTTTTGAGTGACTTGACCTTGACAAAGGCTTGGTCCGGGATAGTTTCACGTCCTTGCAGTAGACCGACGTGGCACCAAAGATCGTCCTGGCGTATGTGATGTGTGTACGGACATTGAACAAGATCACTGTAAAGTCAAGGTTTCCTATGCTGAGGATGGACGATATAATAGACAGGTTTTCAAAGCATTAAAGAAAGGCAGGTAGTGGCGGCATCAGATCAGAATCCTTCAATAAAACCTTAATTAATGAAAATTCGGGTCTTTCAATCCCCTGAATGAGGTTGATGACAGTCGTCCCTACATCGGCCATTGTCGATATGAATGAAGTCGGATCCAGCTACCATTGTCCGAAGATGAAGGGAGCCTAGGTCCTCAAAAGGTAGTGCCTATAAGGTTCGAGAAGTCTTCCTTACCCAAGCTTCCGAACCGGTCCGAAAAGTAGCACGGTAGAAGCGCCAGTAGTAGCTACCTTGATCTATATACAAAGATAGCTTCCGAACCGGTATCCGTCCACGAATACACCGTCCTTAATCCGTGAGCTACTTTGAAACCCTTCCTGTATTGTATCACTGCCCACTCCGCGGTAAGGGTAGCATCAGGAATCGGGAAAGGGCTGGCCGCTCCCAAGAGGCGTAGAACCAGAAATGGAATGGAATAGTTAGTGGACGTGATAGCCATTCAAAACCTGAGGTTGAAAATACTATATTAAATACCTATTTTCTATGCTCCAGCGTTGTTTGTTCCACAAGAGAAAGGAAAGGAAGGATATAAAAAAGAAATGCCGGCGAAGGCCACCTATTTTTATTCAAAAAGGGCGAAGGCGCGGAGACAGGCTTCGAATGAGTATAGGTGATGGGGGTTTCCGGGATGAAGATGGCAATGATCTATCAAAACCGGGAAGAGAGAGATTTTCCACCACTGCTAGCCACTACTAAAAGAGAGGGACCAACACTACTACTATAGAGAAAAGAAAGAAAAAGACAATCCAGATAGATGGGAGATAGTCATAGTACCACCCTCAAGCTCTTCTCTCTTTCTTTTTCCCATCAATCCCCACCTGCGGATGCTGAAAAAGAAAAGGAAGAGAAAGACCTGGATTCGCTAGGATCGCCTCTTTGTATGTGCGTGGAGGTTCTTGGATCACCCCCTGGCCGCCATTAGTGAGGCTGGAGGTCGAATTCCAAGCTGGGAGAGATCCCAAACCGCCATTAATGGACTTCGGAATCTGGGCCCAAGAATTGGGAATAGAATCCTGAATCTTGTTCAATGTACCGCGATCTGAAGCTTGGCCGAGGATCGTAGCGCTAGGGTTAGTCGCCGCATGGTAGAGCTCTCTCCACGACCATCTCCAGCAGGATCGTGAAGGGTTTGCTTCAGGAGCTAGGAAGAAGAATGGCAATGAAAAAGAATAGCAAGACTCGTATCGTAGGTGCAGGTGCTGGTGAAAGAATAGCTTCTGGGGCTGGAGTCAAAGGAGCTTGAATAGACATCGAATTTCTAATAGAAAGAAAGCCTGCGAACAGCGAGTGCCCTTTGGTTGTTGCGAGCCTGTCAAACCATAGGCGCCTTACCGCCCCCCTTTCTTTTTTTCATTATATCGAAGGGATGAAAGACAAAGAAAGGGATCAGGGGGCTTTATGATCGGAGAAAAGGAAGGGGGTTGATGTGTCACTGGGTCGGTGGGGAACCCGTAGCGTAGGAAGGGGGGACGACCCGCCGAATTCACATCAGAAATCGCCAACATGAACACAAATGAATTTCGTATAGAAACAAAACGAACCACTTCTATTCTCGGAGCTGAGGTATATGAAGAATTGCTTTTTGGTCCCTTTCGTCCAGTGGTTAGGACATCGTCTTTTCATGTCGAAGACACGGGTTCGATTCCCGTAAGGGATAGGTACTTATTCCCGGCTGGCGGTATCATTGCTGAGTGATCGCTCGCTATCTGGCTGGAAAAGGTGGTCCGGAAGCTTCCTCTCTCCCAGCAAGCAAGACGAGATGAGATCACCACTTCTCAGTAATGGACTGAAAATCATTCTTCCTTAGCCTTAGATGTCCTTCCTATCATAGATTCTCGAACCTCCGACAGAAAGAATTTCCATGCATGCGTTCTGTCTCTCCTCCCCTCAGCCACACATCTCTTTCCTTCCCCCCTTTATTTTTCTCTATGTCACCGTCTCCTCAATGAGCGTAGATTGATGGAGATGGCTTTTGTGCCGGTCAATCTGTATATCCTATTCTTCTGGCATAGTTTTGTTGGATCAAAGATCGGCAGGTGATCCGTCCTTTCTTCTCTGCCGTGGTTCATGCATTCTTCCTTCCACTGACGTCGAATCGACCTTCCAAGGCCGCCAAGAGCGGAAGGTTCCTCAGTTGTTTTTCATTAACAATATAATTTTCTTCTTCCTTATTTATTAATTCTATTTATGTGGTCGAAGCACCAGGTGGTAATAAATTCAGTGTATCGTTCGCAGCCTTCATTCCTGCCTGCTCGCTTCCACACACGCCTTGCATTCTGCAAGGTTGCCCTTCCATCTCCCCTGGCGGAGGGCGAACCGCTTAGATAGAACAGGAGCCACTAGAACAGGCCTTTGAATGGTTTCATTTGCTCGCTTATACAAGACAGACCTTGACTGCCGCAAATCAAGTCTTATACGCCCTCTGCCCTATAGATTAGTAATAGGGAGCACCCTCGTCCATAGTAAGGAAGAGAGGGGTCAGCGAGCAGGTCTTCCCTATCTTTACCAAAGGCAAACAGCCCCAATGTTATTCAGCGTGGGGAGCCTGCATGACAAGAGCAGGCAGCAGGCATGGTGCATGGGACCAACACTTTTTTTTTCTCGCCACTAATGCCACTTCATTCAATCAAGAAAATCATATGTTCTATTCGCATTCATTACTTTTTTCTTTCGTTTTCAATTGGGGACTTTCTGAAAAGGCCGGCTTATTACGCTGCTTACTTAGATAACGTATACACTTCGCTACGCTTACTCACTTTCTTTCAAGACAAAGAGGATAGCGCGCTTCTTACACCACTTATCTAAGATAAGAGACCACTCTTCTACTTTTCAAGCGCTACAGCTAACCGGTTGCTTGGTACCAAGTGGTTGGTTGGCAAAGAATAATAAGCAAAAAGAAAAAATGCTTTAGCTGCTTTCAACCGGGAATAACGGCCGGCATAGAAGTCTCTTGCACGCAAGGAGATGCTGCTGCTGCTGGATGTCATGGTTCCGGGGCGCCATGATCCTTCTATCTGGAACAATCGAGGGCACTGACTGACTGCATCAATCATCGCTCAGTGAGCTATTAATTGCCGCCAATAGCGCTTCGCTTGCATGCAAGGCGGCAGCGCCAGGTAGACGCGCGCGGGCGAAGGAGATGCATTTTTAGTACTGGTGGTACTGGACAAGCTCTAGGGGAATAATCTCTTTCTTATTTCTTTCTGCCTTTCTTTCCCATGACGACTAGGAACGGGCAAATCAAGAATTTCACTTCGAATTCCGGACCTCAACATCCTGCTGCTCATGGTGTTTCACGATCAGTATTGGAAATGAACGGAGAAGTGGTGGAACGCGCGGAACCACATATTGGATCACTCCAGTGCGGCACGAAGCCACTGACGCTGAGTAGGCTCCTATGTCGCTAGCTATGCCCTGCTCGGTCCCCCGGCACGGTGGAGGTTCCGTAGCGCGTCATGAGCACCGGGCAAAGGGGCGGTTGAGCAACTCAAGGGAACCGCCCTACCTTACTTTTGATAGGGATAGAAGGGAGAAGGTTGTGAAGGTGGCCTCGTTATCCACACATCCGGTCGGATGAATGGAGGACCGCTTGCTTCAAGGGTTTTCACGAGCGTTGGCGGGTCCTGGAGTGCCCGTCAAGGGCGCTAGCGCATACCCCGGGGTGATCATCACCACCTGCACCTCACATCTCGGCACAGTGGAACGTGTAACCCGCCTGCTGTCCAAGTCAACCACAACATTTCCTGTTGTAATCCATAGCGCCTAACAGAACGTAGCAGCAAGGGACAACCCACCCATACAGACAGCCTGCGGGGAGGATGGCACTACTGGCAAAGACCGTCTGGCGAAAACGCCGCAGGCGCGAAGCGTGGTAGGCCTGCGCCGGGGGAGCATAGGGGGGAAAGGGAGCCCGGACGGTAGAAGAGCCAGGGGAGGCCGGGTCATTTGACGGAAATGGAAGGCTTTTTCCGAGCTCATTCTTTGAAAAAGAGGGAGGGAGCGAGCCAATGGATCAATGAATAGATAGAGTCAACGGTAGACAGACAGCGCTGCCTACACGCGAAGACGCTTCCGAGGTCGAGCAGTCTCAATTTCACTACTGGATTTGCGAATGAATGCTGGGCTGGGCCACCTGGAATGGCGTGAGCCGCATGCGGGGAGACCCGCACGTACGGTTTTCCGGGGGATCCGGCCGAAAGACCGGCCTAAGCCCACCCGACTAGAGGGACTGAGAAATTAATAGAGTACAAAACGTATCTTCAAGCTTTACCTTATTCTGATCGTTCAGAGGGCGATCGCGGAGTCACTGAATGAAGTCCTCCGCTTCTTTTCTTTCGGAGGGCAGATATGACTAAGTGACATATTTAATATGGCGACGACAACAGCATGTCGTAGAAGGAGATAACAGGTGGAGCCAACGACCCACTAAGACTCACGTATCTACAACTTACATCCCCGAGCGGCAGTCAAACGGAGGCGTGAATGCAAGATGCCAGCGGAATGATCGGCCGGACATAGAGTAGAGGCTAGGGCTGCTTCCTTCCCACCGCGTCCTTCCTTGTGTGTCGGAGATACAAAGCGAGTGCACCGGAAAAAAGAACTGGGTCGATCTATTCCATGGCGAAGCATCCGAAGCATAACTGCACACTCACACGATCTTTGCCGAGAGATAGGAGCATTCGGTGGAACCGGTGAACTACACTTGCTTCTTGATAGATGTGTGGGACAGAGGGCTCGTGGTACCTGCTGCCCACCCTTACTCCGCTTTGATAACCGTGTGAACGGAGAGTGGGCAGAGCAAAAGGGAAGGAGGTCCTCATACAGAGTCGCACACTTGAGCAGTGCGGGAGACTAGAGAATGGGTCGAGTAAACTCCCTTGGGGCTCACAGACGAAGTCTTTTTTTTTTACAGTATTGAGGTTTTTAAAAAAAAAAGGAAGGCAGAGGTAAGTACTTCGAATGGCGAAGAGAGGTAGGGAAGGAATGGTCAATCGTCAAGTCAAGGATGACTTCTTTGTTGGCGAAACGATAGGGGGCCAGTGATTCTCTGAGCCGGTCTTTCGCCTCGGTCGAGATAGATGACAGCACCTTTTTATCCTCTTCCTTACCGGGAAGGCGCACTTCTATTCTTCTTCTGGCCTTCACCTCCCGCCCGGCCCGGAAATAGAACCCAGCCCCCCTTCTGATCCATTCATTTCTGCAAGCAGGCGGGATCCAGAGCTAAGCCCCCTCCTATTCGAGGCCGGGTGGCCTCGCCCCACAAGGACCCCTTTTGCTCTTCCTTCGGTTTGGCTCCACGAACGCGCCACCGCAGAGCTATTAAAAAGGCGCCCAGCTTTCAATACGAAACTAATAAGTAGTTAGGCTGCTTTCCAATATCATGGAATAGCATGGCCCGGGGCGGTGGTCACTCCAGTGGGAGAGCCGTGTTATGGGTGACCTTATTGCACGGTTCAGAGAGCACTTGTGTATGTGATGCAAGTGAACGTGTACGAAAAAGCTGTCGTAAAGTTTCGTTGTTCGTTCCGTCGTTGACCCTATCTATGTTTCTATGATGGCCCAAGAACACGCTCATTCTTCAGCCGTAGAGAGACTTTTGAATTGCGAGGTACCATTACGAGCTCAATATATACGAGTGTTATTCCGTGAAATAACTCGAATTTCAAATCATTCACTTGCTTCAACTACTCATGCTATGGATGTGGGAGCATCAACTCCGTTCCTTTGGGCTTTTGAGGAGCGGGAGAAATTGTTGGAATTCTATGAAAGAGTCCCGGGAGCCAGGATGCATGCTAGTTTCATACGACCTGGTGGAGTGGCACAAGATCTGCCTCTTGGCTTATGTCGAGATATTGATTCCTCCACACAACAATTTTCTTCTCGTATCGACGAATTAGAAGAGATGTCAACCGGCAACCGTATCTGGAAACAACGATTAGTGGATATTGGTACTGTCACTGCACAGCAAGCAAAGGATTGGGGATTCAGTGGTGTAATGTTAAGAGGTCGTGCGACATGAAGACATTGATAGCAATATGGGGGAAGTTCCCATCAGGCAACAACGGTTCTGCCTGACCCTACTCAAGCATGCATATGTTGTCAGTGAAGATTTTGTGTGAAGCCTTGGAGACGACGTACCCGGGGCTAGGGTGAGCTGAGGGGGGACAGCGTAAGTGAGCGAATGTGTGTAAGCCCAGTCAAAGATTCTTATTCGCAGCGGGGCCCTTCGAATGGTCTTGGTCCTACGGACCGTGAACGGATTCGCCTCTGGCCTCTGGGCACGTCGGAACCGCATGAGTTCACCGGGGTGGAGCACGGTCCGCCAAAATCGGCATAGGTTAGGTGCTATTGATGGAACATGGTAAGCCCATCTTTCTCCATATGGAAGTGCTGCGGGCACATAGAGATGTGGGTAGAGGAAGTCTCAAAAAGCGAAGGCCGAGCTGTAGGTCACGTGACCTGCACCGAAAAGGTGGCTGACTGGGCTTTCTCCTGGATCAAAGCAGATCAGCTCGCCGAATTCGTCGATCGAATCGGGCGCCCCGGCATATCACTTTAAGCGAATGAAAATAGGTGGCCTTCTATAACCCTATTTATATGATAGGCCCGGCCCCCTTCCCCCTATCCCTCTCTTATGTTTAGGAGCGGGATCCGCCCAAGAACGAGTACGGAAGGCACGGACTCCGCGAGCGTCCCGCACCTCCTCAACCATCACAAGAAAAAACAAAGATGACGCTCTGTGTCTGACTCTATTGGTCAGAGTTCCCTGCTGTTGCGGCCGGTGCTCGTTTGCACGCGCGTGAACCGGGTAAGGAAAGGATGCCGCATCTGAGAATGATTCGAGCCGTATGAAGGGAAACTCCCACGTACAGTTTGTTTTTTTGGGGGGGGAAGGAGCCCGACAGGGTCCCCCCACTGACTTGGCCCGGGCCTAAGTGAAAGTGAAGTGGTGGGCCTACCCATCCCAACCTGGGGTATGCTGGGATTCGCGAAGAGCAGCACCTTACGATGTTCATGACCAATCGGATCCTGACGTACCAGTAGGTACCAGAGGAGATCGCTATGATCGTTACTGTATCCGTATCGAAGAGATGCGACAAAGTGTTCGGATCATTGTGCAATGTCCTAATCAAATGCCTAGTGGCATGATCAAAGCCGATGATCGTAAGCTATGTCCTCCATCACGATGTCGAATGAAACTATCCATGGAATCGTGCGCCGTGTGAAACGTAGGTCATCGCCGTTCTTAACCGAGACTCAGGTTAAGCTCCGTCTCGGAACCGTCGTGGGGTTAGGAGTAAAGCATCCCGAGGTTGGCGCATCTCATTGGGCGTGGAGAAGCATTGGGAACCCCAATATCTTTCTTCGGAGCAGTTTCTTTTCCCGTCCCCTCGCCCCGGCATAGCGCTTCGCTTCCGGTTCTTCGGAAGAAGAAACTGACTTCTCCCTTCTTCATTGATCTGAGGGAAAAGGAACCGTCTACCAGTTGGGAAGCTAGACATCAAGGTTGTGGCTTGATGAGGATAACTAAGCTGACACGCCGGAGTTGGCTGCTGGCACAACAGGGTGGTGCCTTACCGCACCGCAGGCGCACGCGCGGTAGCGTTCGTGGTGGTCCTTCAGGATTCCAATGTACTGCGTCCAAGATCAGAACGAGCTTGCCGGCGGACCACTGCCGTCCCATTCTTGAGTGAGCTGGAGCGCAGCCATCTTATCCACTATCGCTTTGAAAACGCGTCAAGGGGTCGAAGCACTAAAAGAAAAGGACCGGGAAACGCGGCGGCATAGGAACCACGGGAACCCAGGAGGGAGAAAGACAATGTACGGGATACGGGATCCTCGTAGTAGGCTGGACCAAAATCCAGCCGAGAGAGGGCAGCCTTTAGAAGCAACAACAGGTTGGGAAAGCAAGACAAGAGAACGCTTCGAGTTTTCTTATCTTCTTCCCGGCACAAAAAGAGGGATTAGCTGACCCGCACTAAAACCTTCCTCGTTGGGGCTCCGCGCACTGGGAAAAGGCTTCCGCGACGGGAACGGGAAACCGGCCACTAGTTACGAAGTGAACCCCACTCCGCGGTATCGAGAGGTCCCTCACAGTCAGTGCGATGCAATTGCCCCCATAGTAAAGTACCCCTCTTCCGTCATTCTTTTTTTTTAGGGTTGAGGGCTTGATGAACCCTTCCGTTCGTCACGCAACGGCCCCATTCACTTGCAACTCGTAGAGGCTGTAAGTACACAGTGCCCCACAACTATAAAAGGGGTTGAAAGACGAGAGTGCCCGCCCTTTCTGTCAAGTAGGCCCGGAACGCAGTCCGGGATAACCGTGACCGTGTATATCTATATATCTTCGATGCTGTCATTTCGAAATGTCCGCTTCAACCGCCTCCCAAAAAGGCTTGACGAGCGCAGATGAGGAAGCGGGAGCAAGAAAACCAAGAATCTCTTTCTTGTCCGGGGGGGCTTTCGCTACTGAGAAAGCGAACGGTCAGCGCGAGGGTTCGACGACTTAGCCGAGCGTTAGCGAAGCGGAACGAAGCGCTTCTATGGATAGGAGCGTCCTTTACCTCGGTAGCGAAGCACTTAAGATGAAGCGTCGGTAGCAAAGCTGACAATGCAACGCGTTAGCGAAGCGCTGTAGTAGGGCCGAAGCCTATGTGCTATAATGCTGAACCAAGGACGCTCCGCCCTATCTATAGAAGCAGTCAACTGAGTTCTGAACGAATGGGATCCTTGGTTGGTAATGGCTCAATCTATAGATAGAAAGCCCTATGATGGGAAACTACCACGTTAGGTCTGGAGAGAGATGGGACCGGGGGAGCAGATGCAAGCTTTTTCTTTCAATAGCCGGCCAAATGACTACAGGATCATCGGTCTACTCTACCTCAATTCACCATTTCGAACCTTATACAGAAGGTTTTTCCGTACCAGCTCCTTCTACCTATACCGCAGTTGAAGCACCTAAAGGAGAATTTGGTGTCTTTCTTGTCAGTAATGGAAGCAATCGTCCCTACCGTCGTAAAATAAGAGCACCTGGCTCTGCCCATTCACAAGGACTCGATTCTATGTCCAAACATCACATGCCAGCAGATGTAGTCACCATCATAGGTACTCAAGATATTGTGTCTGGAGAGATAGATAGATAGGACGTAGTCTTGCTCGATCAGGACCCTAGCTTTATTGCGAGCCAAAACACCCTTCCGAAGCAGCTCCTTCAGTCTCCGTCTCAGTCGAAGGAGAAGTCTCAGTCACCTTTCTTTGACGTTCTTTCTTGAACCGATCCTCGGCTCTCCCAAAAAAAGACCTAGTTCACTCGCTGTACATCGTGAATAACCAAATTCCAATGGTCTTTAGGAGGAATCAATGAAACGACATCAAGAAAAATCCTGGATCTTCGAATTGAGAGAGATATGGAGAGAGATCAAGAATTCTCACTATTTCTTAGATGAATGGATCAAATAAGATTCAGTGGGATCTTTCACTCACATTTTTTTCCACCACAACGAAATAAAAAAAAGAAAGCCTTTTCAAGCATACAATATCAGAATAGTCCATTGCAGAAATCCGTCTCACCCGATATCTTATCGAAGCGAAGCAAGACGTCTCGATCTATACGCCATACTTCGTTCAAAGTGAATGAATGCCCCGCTCTCAAAGATGGATGCGCTACCTCTGCTTTGTTCCTGCAGGTCAAAGGTGTTCCGTAGGTAAAAAAAGCCCCTACTTTAGTCCCCGAAAACAAAGAGCATTTAAAACCTAAACCTAAACAATAGTAAAAAACTTCCTCTTTTGTGCCTATGGTGGTGAAGAAGCTGCCGGGACTAGTGGTAGTGGTGCGGAACCTCATGTTCTGAGTAAACGATGTCAACTGCTCGGGCAACTGGATATAGAACTCAATGAGACCAGTCTTTCAAAGAATGGAAAAATGCTTTGACTTAGTCAACAGGAGGTAAACTGCCTATTCCTCCTCTGGGTGGCGCTTATGAAACGGGTTCATCGGCATCATCAATAACTGGAACATTCACTGGGTCTAGGCCCACTGGCTCTATTTCTGGTGCTTCCACTTCACCTCTGCTTCTAGTGGTGCTTCAACCGCTTCGGCCCCCAGACGCTCAAAAGTCTTGGTCGTTCTCCTGCCCCTATTTCCATTGAAGTCTTATTTCACCCTTGATTTTCTTGAAAAGTTCCAAACTCTCCACGCCCTTTTTCATTTAAAGGCTCGTATCACCTTGTTTTTGCTTGAATCCGAGGGCTGCCGTTCACTTGGTCGGTGCTAGCCATTCCCTTGAGTTTCTTGGCAGCTGGAAGACCGAAAGAAAAGGCCCATTTAAGCGATGAAATGACCTTTTGCAGGCTAGCTATATGCTTCACACATTCCATTCTATGCCGGTTTCCTTAAACTAGTCCCCGAAAATGCCGTTGACTTTCCTTTTGCAGCTGCTCTCGCTGACTGTCGGGATCTCTACTCCTCGAAAGGGTACTCTCCTTTACTTGCGAGTACATAATAGATTGGGCTATAGGCGGATTCCCTTCGATTTCATCCAGTTGCAGTAGGAACTGTCGGTCATAGGCCCACTGGAGCTTTCTGAAGAGTCCAGTTTAGTGGACTAGGTTAATGGATAAGGGGCTGCAGAGTATGCGATCGGGAAGCATTAGTTTAAAAGGACGAGTTAACCAGTAGAACGAGAATCTCAGGTATAGTCTCATCAGTCGACCCATAAGCCTAGCGTCTTTGAATTCCACTTCCCCTGGGTGTGGCGCGCTAGTGGGCGCGAGGCGGGTGTCTTCTTTCCGCTTAGAAATAGTCTTATGTTGTTTCGGGACATCGGACAACTAATAGGACTAGCAAACGAAACCAAACTAGCTGCACTAGCAGGACTAGCGGAAGTAGGAGCAGGACTATCAGCATTAGCAGCATTGGCGTGTGTAAGAGCAAGGCGGTAGGTGAGCACGGAAGCTTCTCATCAAAGAAAAATAAAGGAAAGACTAGCAAACTACAGTTTGAACCGGGCGGCGCATGAGAGAAATCTCTACGTCCGTTACGGACTAATGTTTCAAGCATGGGAGGTGTATCGCAGAGTCCCGCCGCTGGCAGTTGAGTCACTGCAGCTGTCGGTTAAGAATGAAGTTTACACTCATCTCTGGCGGTTTCGCGATAGCGAAGGGAACTAGGCTATGTCGATGACGCGATATGCTAGCAACATGTCTCTAACTTCGTTTTTCGTTCCATTCTCTTTATTTCATTTCTTTCATTCCTTCCCCTACCTGTACTGAATGAACTTCGTCTTCGGATTTCTTTCATTCCATGATGAGCAACGGGAGTCACTAACCTTCTCAGTGGTTAAGATGTCAATCTGGGCCCGGTTCACGTCAGCTTGGTGGGCCATGCCACGCCTCTTCCTATTACTTGTTCGCCACTTCCTTTTCCGGCTCTGAGTCTTTGAGGATGGGGCGACAGAAGTCGAAGTACTCATATCCCCGAGGCTCGACCATTGTTCTTAAGTCCAGGAAGACTAGCTAGCTCGCGGGAACCAACCTACCTCTATCTAGGCCATGAACGATCACCAAAAAGTCCCAAGATAATAAATAGTTGAAGAATAAGGTGATCTGTTCGCCTACTCAACTAATCACATAGATCAGTCCCAAACCTACCCTACTTTTCAATCGACAGCGAGTGGAAAAGAAAGCGAGTAAGGAATAAGAGTAAACAATTTAGAAAAGTGCCAGATGAGAACTATAGGAAATAGAATCCGTTTATCACGTGAGTGAAAAACTGTTTTTATTACTATAGGAAGATGAAGAGGCAAGCAAACAGGATCGGACCAAGCACGCAAGAAAGCCCGTAGTCCCTTCTCTACTTCCGCCTTGAAAAGGTTAGAAAGCAGCGAGCTACAGGACTCAATGGATTTAGAAAGGAAAGAGATGTCCCGCTCGTCCACGCCAGCCATAACTGACCTCCTTAATCTACTCACTCGCCTTCGCTTCTATCTCTTTCTTTAACCTTATAAAGCGATTGGTTAAGTGTCAGTAAAGAAAGTCAAGTTGGGATGGAAGAGTGGGAAGTTAAAGTGGGCAAATGAAAGTAGCAAAGGCACGCCAGGCCATGTAGCGAGGAGCGAGATACCAAACCCAGCTGCAAATCCCAAAGGAGGAAAAACCGGATGAAGGGATGAAGCCAGGCATACCGGTGGATTAGACATCCCATCTCAGCTAGAAGAAACCGTGGGACTGTAGAAAGGGGAGATATAAGAGATTGGCTGTGATGTCAGGGTCCATCTAATGCTCGACCGGCGGATGGGATGGTGTGCCCAATTTACCTTGAATTCCTTGAAAGACGATCGATTTATTTACCACTTTATCGGTAGTGCAACAGGAACTTGAACCCATTATTCAAAGCCTTAAGTCATTCGCATCACGTACCTTTGTGTTATCTACGCCGCTATTTCATATGTAGTTGTCGACCTACTACATTAATGATAGAAAGAAGTCTATATTTTTTTTTTACCTCGACCTATACAAGATACGTATGGGAGGTCCTTGGGTGGTGCTGGGACGCCCTGGAGAGATGGAGGGGAAATTTCCTACCCTGACGGGACCTGATCACCCGGGCGGAGGTGTGGATGCGCATGCCGGGATTACCAGGAAGCGCTACTTTGCTCTGAAGATTGCTTCAACGGCTGGCACCCCCATCGGCATTGACAACTGGACGAGGGATCGAGCTCGTGGAAGCTATGCGAGGGTCTGTGTGGAGATTGACCTAACCAAACCGAAGGTGCCGGGTGTTATGGTCATCTCTAAAAGGAGACGGCAGGAGATGCTGGAAGGAGGGGAGACTGATGATCGTATCAAAGTTGCGGAATTCTGGCAACGATTTGCATACGAGAATATCGTCACCTACTCTTACTCTTGTGGTAGGGTTGGACATCGGGTGGATCAATGCCCAGATTGCTCGCTGAAGAACTTCGGAGAAAAGGGGGTGGGTGACTCTGTGGAAGTGGACATCTCTGATGTGGCCAAAGAAGGAAAGGAGATCCAGGCAAGTGGACTAAGGTTCCGGAGCCGGTGTCCCGAGCGGAGGATGTGCTGTACGGTCCCTGGCTCGTGGTTCAACAAGCTCCAAGGCGGCGGAGGAGTGATGCGGTGGCTCGGGAGATCAACTCGGCACCGTCTGACTCATTAGGGAATCGTCCCTCTGGTGGCGGTAACTCAGTTCGGGGGGGGGGAGCGAGTTGATAGTCCGAGTCACGAGCGGGAAGAAAGGCGGTTCCCGAGGAAACAGTTTTGCTGCGTCAACTGACGGCCGGCCACGTAGCCAGAGAGTCGCAGGTTCCGGGTCACGTTTTGATATTCAACATAGTATGGATGAGGGTGTGACCGATCATTCCGGTAATGATGCGGGTGGTGTCGTGCCGGTTTTGGCGGGATCTGTGAAGGAGGGAGTTACTGCAGAAACGGGTGCGACAGCCTCGGCGAACCCCATGGTTTTCAACGCAAGTGGATGAGGTCGCAGAAGCCGTGGGAATTGACTTTCGGTTATTTATTTGAAAAGTTGCGGAAGAAAGTTGGGCCTAACGGGCTAGGCGGTTGAAAACTCAGTTTCATCAGAAGCGAATGGAAAGGAGGGTAAGGAACGGAGCCTTTCTATGTATCATAAATGTAGGGACCTACAACTGGGATTCCCAAGAAATGTCCTCATTATTCTTATTCGTTTCGTTCTTTCGTAGAGTCCTAGCCTCGTCTTACATTTGAAACAGAAAGAAAGAGTGCAGCACCTGCATTTCCGTCATCTTTATGATAAAATATCTTTTCCATCCTTGTTGGACTTTATGGATTCCGGTCAAACGGGGCACTAGATCAATGGATGGTGAGCTAACTGGCAGCAATGAGAAGGAAGAGAACTAAACGAATTGGACTAATGAAATGACTCGACGCAAGTATAGTTCTTGTTATACGCACATATCTGACTGAACGATCGACTTCTCTTATCCCACCCTATCTATTTACTTAGATCAAAATCGTATAGAACTCCACAAGGCTTACCACATCAGAAAGACTGTCGGAAGATTGAATAAATATATCCACTTCGCCCTAACAGCAGGACTGGACTAATCAGTCACTTTCAACAAAGAAAATTAGGACTCTCGAAAGTATGGATGGTTCAAGTGAAAGAGGCAACGAATGAAAGAATAGGCGAAATAATTCTCAATGGACTCAATGACGTTTCAGTTGGTGTTGGTCTCTTCCTCGGGTGCGAAAAAACCCTAAAGCCAGTCAAACGCCGTCAAGTCCGAAACTCGAACTGAAAAGCGACTAAAAGAAGCGCCCTCCCCCTCGTCATTGTCCAAAGCTCTCATGTCCGGAAACCCCCTTGTTTTTGTTTAGCTCTCTCCGCGAATGAATCCATACTTTCGAAGGAACTAGGAGCCGCTTTCAAGAGGTTTCGGTCCTGTGCTAGGTAGTTCTATAAATAGAACTTAAACTGACCTTCTACCGTGTGAGCGGCCCTCGCTAATCAAGTTGCAAGACCAGAAGAGCAGCGCAGTTTCTTTCCCGAAGCGAGAGAGCCGAAAGAACCTAGGATATACAACTCAAACCCGTGAAAGACTCTTTGACTCCCTGTTCGCATCGCTCTCTTCGGTGCCGCTTTCCTATCCAAAAGAGAACTTTGAAGTTCCTTTCTCTGATATACCGCTTGAGCGTGTCCTTGGGTGACCAATCAACACTATGAATCATGCGATGATCAAATAAGCGGCGTCATATAGGTCAAAAGTCAAACCGCTACCACCAGTAGGATTTCTTTCTTTACTTTACTAACGAGCTAACCTACTTTCCTTTCATTCTACGGAAGCTAGAAGAAGAGAAGAGTTGGACTATCATAGCATCGCTCCGTGGGCTACGCGCAGGGACGAGTTCAAGTTAAGAAAAGAGTTTATACTACAAAGAAAAAAAAGGAGATGAGATCCAAGCCCCATTTACGTATGTACCGTACCGGCGGGCGCGCTTTACGTGCCACTACCAACCCTCGCAAGCTTTCTTTCTAGCCTTCTTTTGAAGCTGGGGTAGTCTTGTCTAAGCAATCTTTCAATCGCACGTATCTGTCGTTGCCGATGTCACCATCACCAAGAGGACAGTCTAATCGTTTCAGACATCTTTTTTGATTTTCGTATAAAGGAAGTGAAAAAAAAAGGAAGACGTGAAAAACGTAAAATAAGGTAAAGTGAAAAGTTTACTCATTCTCTTTACATTTTTCCCATTTATCGGACGACCGAATAGAAAAAAGGTCTTTTTTCTTGACGGCTCAATGCAAAATCCGGAGGAACGTCTAAATTACTAAGCCTAAGAAGCTTTCAAGAGAACATAACCGGTGTGTAGATAGATGAACTATTTTCTTTTCCCTACTTCCTTTCCCGCGTGTGAGGGGGTTTTTCATCAAGTGCTCCTCTAGCTCCACCTGCCCTTCCAAAAAAAAAGCTTTTAGAAAAAACCAAAGTTTGTAAACTACTCTTTCTGGGGGTGGCCACATGGGTTGGCGGCATAGCCCTCAAAAAAAAGCGAGGTGGATTACATGGTTGTTGCCCGGATCGTTCTTTCTTTCTATTTTCTTTCCTGACGGAGCGAAGCTATAGTAAAAAACGGTAGCATGCTATCGATATTCTTTTTAGCTCCGCCTCAACATCAATGAGCACTCTATTTTTTTTTTCTACAAAAGAAATGAGATTTTTTCATTCAGCACGGCACAGCGTACACTTTTATGATCCATAAGCACCAGTAAAAGCAGAAGCATATCCAGAAGCCGATACCAACAGCAGTAGAGAAAGACCCCCGCTAATCGAAAGAGAGGCCGATGATGACAGAAGCAGTACCGATAGCACCAGTAGCATCCCTTCCAGTTCCATGCCGAGAGCCACCACCAGGGCCGATGATCCAACCCACCCCCGGGATGCCCTTTTTATGATGGACGTGATCCATAGCCCGTTGTTCCAGAGCTAGAAGCAGTATCTGTTGAAACTATTGAAGCACCCCTTCGACGTTTCAGATCGATATTGAGTTCCATATCCTTCCAGATTCCGGGACAGATCCAGAGCTCGAGATCGAGATCGAGTAGCTATAGCAGATCCATTTAACTATCGGAACCCCGTTCCGGGTACACCCATTTTAGTAGCAACTGCCCCGTCACCGGTAGGTCGAGTTCAAAACCCACTTTCACTTTAGTTTATGCGTGTCCCGATCAATGTGCTCGGTGATGGGCAATGCAATGCGTTCGTGTGGTTCCGTGAGCCGCTGGTCCATCAACTGAGCTCAAACAAGCAAGGTCTTGATCTGAGAAAGGAGCTCGATCGTCGAACTGGATATGGAGATGATCCAACTGCGCCCGGATCGAATAAAGGACCAAGCTGTAGTCGAGTCCTATCCCTACCCCGGTGACTCTATGCCCCGATATTAGTCCGTGCTCCCTCCCCCCTTTATCCGTCCAGCCAACCAAAGAGGGAATATTTGCGACCGACTTCTCAAAATGACTTGTATGAGAGGCAAGCATACTCGCCAGCTAAGAAAGAGAACCAGTAAAAACCTTACGAACGAGTTGCCCTAATTGACCCACCATAGGTAACGGGGGCAGCGGATAGAGAGGCTAAGATAGGCCGTTTAATCACCACCGTCGTTTTTTGCCCGGATAAAAATGCATAACCAATCCATTTTTTTTTGAATGAAAAGGCATAAAAAAAAAGTAGTAGATTCAGATACGATTCGTTCTCTATATCGAGATCTCGAGCCCGTCAGTCTGGATCCATGACCGGTTGTAAAGCCGTATGCATAGCCGGGGTGGAAGCAGTGAAAAATCCATATGTTTCTTTCAGTGAGGCATTTATATGTTATTTCGAATACCTGGCCAACCAAGCACCACGATAAATGGCCCGCACTAAAACCTTCTTAATTCACCTCCCACAAGGTCTCCAAGTTTAGACTCTGTGGACTTGGAGCGACTAAGATATTAGTGAGGGTCGGAACAACGGTGCGGAGCTAAAACGGAGACTATTTTCTTCCGATGGAAGCGAGCTGAGTGTGCTTTCTCCTCGACGAGACGATTGATTATAGTGAGTTGAAAGTCATTTATAGGCCCTCAAAGAAGACCGGGACCTTTCTGTGAGGTGAGGCGATCCGATCGCAGTTCTCTCCGTCAACCCGACTAAAGAAAATGAAGAAAGCTCTGTCAACCGGTTCCTGAAGAAGAATATAGGACTATTTTCTCGTTTTTGAAGTCTATTGTTTGTTGTTTTCTCAGTGCAGAAAGAGTGAAAGTGGAAATGGTTGATCCTGTTTCTGTTACTTTGACTGTTGGTGGCCTAACGGCTAGCTAGGTTGGATCTAGCCCACGCTATTTTCATATTTCCGAGCTTTTTGACACTAAATGCCGCCTTCTAAAAGTATAAAGTACCATAGCAAGTCGTCTCCGTGTCCGTGAGCGACGGTTTCGTAACGATATGAAAAAGTCGTAGGAGCTTGGTGAAGAGTGGTAATTCACAGGATCGACTAGAAAGTCATTATAAAGATTATGACTCCGCTCTGCGAGTGCACATGGAAAAGGAAGGGGCGATAGAAAGAAGTGAGCTCCATAAACCCGCTGCTCCGTAGACCAGACGCTAAACCACTTTTTTTTCTTTTTTAAGAGCTCTTTCAACAAGTGGAGATTTGAAAGCTATTAAAGTTCAGTCTACACCCGGCTCTCCAAAGAAGCCATTCTCCTCAAAGTAGCAAACAAAGAGGTGAGTACCTGACCTTTTCATTAATTAGGAAGAGTCTATTTGTTCACTAGCCTTTCTCGGATTCACTATCTTTCTCAGCGACGGCAGAAAAGCCAGTTTGAGCTGGCCTTGGTTCGTTACCATCCCATCCCAACCTGACGACCGGCTTTCCGGCTTCAATCGAATAGGAACAACCGAGGTGCTCTCTCAGTTACCGACACCGGATACCATCTGTAGGCCTTTACTTGACGAAAGCTACAACTTAAACTGTTGGCAGAGTGTTGTACCGGATTAGCCCCACCACCGGATGCCGGGTTGGTTAGGCATTTTTTCTTCTTCCGGGGCTGACTGAGGAGCCGCTCTGCAAAAGAGCTCCGCATGGCTGGAAAACGATTCTCACTTTCTGGACGGGCAAAGAGAAAGAGAATCCATACCCTCTGTAAAGACTATTGGGAAGAGGCTTAAGGCTGCTTTTGGGTTAGGCTTCCTCGTCAATCTTGACATGGTTTAATGCGAAACACACCCTATTGGTAATCTGGCTGCTACTAGCTCTACAACCTTGCTTTCTCTTCTTCCAGTGACATCTCCTACTCTTTCTTTCGCTTGCTTCCTATGCTTTCCCAACCAACCCCCAAGCACATGGAAGAGAAGATCTGCCTCGCTACTCAAAAAAGACTTGGCCTTTACCTCTACAATCAGTCTTGACTCAACTCTTGCTTATTCTCACTGGTCAATCCATATCCATCCCCTTCCACCTGCCTTTGCAATTTCATCAATATCTCGTGGGTCTATTCCCCATACCCATGTCCGATGCTCCTTGCCACCTTTAGAAACTGGAACTGGTATTGGTTTATCAACCTTATTCCGTCTTCCTCAGCCGTGCCAGCAAACTAGGCTTGACTTGCCTTTCCAGCTCACTGCTTTTCAACGTGGAGATCGAGCCCTAACTATCAAGAATACCCTCCTTCTGATCTTGCCAAATGGTGGTTTTCTAGCCTGACTTTAGTAGTTAGATGCTCCTGATCAGTCGACTTTCACTGCCCTTCCCTTACCTGCAACAATGCGACCCCTTCCTTACCTGTATTACCAAGATTCATTGTCGTCCTGAACATCTAACCTTTCCTCCGTCCGATATCAAAGAAAAAAGGGCAGACCGCTTCAATTCCTCTACCCGACCGCGCTCCCATAGGCACGTGTGAAAGGGGATCCGGCCTGCAAGGCCACCACACCTTCAAGCCCCACGCTCGATTCTCGAGATTCATGGGCCGTCTCGCGAAGATCTTCGATCCGAACCTTCGCATCTACTCTCTCTTAGAGGACCTTCGCTATCGCAAGAATATAGCAATCGAAGAGCTATCGCTCAGCTGCTTCGCGTATTACGAAAGCCGTATTGCCCGAAGGGGGCATGCTGCAAGAGCTTAGGTGAGTGATAAGCGTAGGAGGCGTGCCCGAAGGGCAGCGGCAGCAGTGTGGTTCCAGGTGCCGTCGCGTCATTGAGATCTGCAAGGTGGCGGGGACTTCGACTGCCTTGTATCAGGTGAAGAGAAGGGGGTGGTAGGCTTAGTAGGGCTCGAACCTACAATATCACCGTTATGAGCGGTACGTTTCAACCAATTAAACTATAAGCCCCTACGGATCTCTACATGCAATTCCTTCGGGAAGAGCGGACAGAAAGAGGAGACCTTTGCTCTATCTGCTTCTTCCTCTTCCCGGGGCCCCCTCTGGGGTTCTTTGGCAAGCCCTACTAAAGAAGCTAAATGACTTTCGTCACCCGTGACCGCCAAACCAACCCAGACCACTTGTACTTCTAGGCGTTGGCGACCTATAGTCTTGTTACGCAACACGGCTTCACTCGATTCAGTATTTCAATAGAACAAAGAAGCCCACTAATAGCGTACGATAGTGGCCCTTCCACTTTGGTGTAGTTGACCCTACCTATTGACTCAAGTTCATAGGAAGAGGGAACCCTTACGTAGTGGGATGTAGGCTTCCGTTGTTTTGGTACTTTTTCACTACGTCTTATTATTTCTTCTTTTTTTTGTAACCGGCTGTTGACCGGCGGGTCAGTAGGCCTTAACGAAGGCGAACACTAGAAAGTTCTCAGCGGGCGCTAGCGCTATGTTGTTCGCTTTTGTCAACTGAAGTCGCGCGTAGCACCAACTAACTGATAGCTGATAGAGCAAATAGAACGCGGAGCCCCTAAATAGTCTAAGCGAGCAGAGCCATTTGTTTCTACTGTCGTGTCGTACTAAAAAAGAGAAAAACAAAGGCAAAAGTACTGCTACTTTTGTATAGTTACAAAGGTAACCGGTAGGACGTAGTGACGAAAGGGGGAAATAGCTCAGTTGGTTAGAGTGCTGGTCTGTCACGCCAGAAGTCGCGGGTTCGAACCCCGTTTTCCCCGCCCGATCCTCCTGCCCTGGTCTTCACTGGAAGCTGCTGATCCCGGTGTAGCATTCAATACAATTCTTCTTTCTTCGGTCCCCCCACCCCTTCGTTTGTTTTGTTGTGGGTCGCGTCTCACCGCAGGCACTTAATGAATAAGCGGAGATCTTCCTTCCCCCCTTGCAAATTACCTTACCAAGGACCACTAGTGGCGAAGAAGAAGTCTACCATCCCACCCGGCCCGGGGGGGGGGAGGGGGGTTAAGGTTCCTCTCGGAGACTGCCAGTCTACAAGAAACTGGCGGAGCTTTAGCCATTGGACCACATCCATCCTCCTACCTAAACAGTCACCCTTTTCTTGTTTGTTCTTCGAATTACGCTAGTGGAGACTAATTCCTTCCTGCTAATGAAGATACTACTCCTGTCTTCCCATTCATTCCCAGTGGATCCTTCTTATCCCTTTTCATTGAGCGAACCACGGTCCTACAAGACCCACTTTGTTTGGATGTCCCCTTTGACGATTCTGCTGCTAGTTTAGAAAAAAAAGAGAAGGACAGGTCAGAAAAGCTATAACTAGAAATTCTCATTCAGAAAAGACCTTCGAACCTACGACCAGTCAGTTAACAGCCGACCGCTCTACCACTGAGCTACTGAGGAAGAACTCCCTTAAGGACTCTCGTTCTTTGGACCAACCTATGACCTTTTTCTTTTTCACGGGGAAAGGGTGACGATAGCAATCCCCTTTGCCTCCCCGGCCGGAGAGCCTCCAGGACAGGACGAGGGGGGCGGCGGTCAACCATCAACTCTCGATATGCATATTGATCAATCGATCTCCGCGTCCTGCCAGTTTGCTAAGTAGACTCACTCTACCGAGGGGCAGGCTGGAACTCTTCCTGCGGCTTCTCATCTGCGGAGTTTGCAAGTATGAGAGAGTCCTCTCTCTGTCTGTCTCTCCGAGTTTATACTACTAAGTATAGTAGCACTTCTGCTATTCAATCATAGAATAGATTCCGATCAAGCGGAAAAAGCCCTTTGTTATTAGTAAAGCGCTAACGCCCTATTTAGTTTACCCTTTCTTGCTCGTTAGCGCTTTAGTTTGATTGCAGCTAGCGCCGTCAGCGCGTTAGCTATATATACGGTGGTCGTAGATCAGCAGCTCAATCCCAGCAAGAAATCCAATCTCTTTTTGCGCGTCTGAATAGTGCATTTTCTCTTTTATGCTTCGCACCCCACTCAAGTTTCACCTTTCTTGATATGAGAAAGATGCGCTCAAGCACCCAACCTATACAAGGGGCTTGGGCTCGAAAGCCGGCCTTACTCAACAAGCACCTTTATTAGTAAGGTTGCTTCTTTCCACTCATTGAAGATTCTATCTTTAAAAGGGGGATCAAAAATGAAATAAAGTAGCTCTCACTGAAACCATCTACGAGAAGGTGAGGTCTTCCAGCCGCCATACGGTTCGCCTTAAAGACGGAGAAGGGGAGGAGCAGTTATCTATGTAATTACGGTCTTTGTTGGCGGTCTCTTTTCTTTGTCTCCGTCTTACCAAACAAGACGGACTTCTTCCCGCGAAGGGTTTTGAGGCTGGACCAGGTACGAAGAATGAAGATATGTCTGTGCACGGAAGTCGCTGGCCTAGGCCGCTCAACAGTTCAAGCGCAGTGGTGGTTTCCGATTCGACAAGGGTAGAATGCCTGGTCGAAAGTAGTGGGCGTCTTCGTTTTGTCTCCCGAGCGAAAAAGAGGCGATGCACCATCCTTGCTGCTACGTACGTTGACCTTGACTTGACAGATTCATCCAATTGAACCCGGAGGACCACAAGTGAGTTCCGACGCTCGCGTAGGCTGAAGTGCCGTAGCTCGTACCTTTCGGAAATCGGTAGGTGGCAAATCCTGATGGATTGAGTCGACAGTTGGCTCCATACGGTGTCAAAGAGTAGGTAGAGTTGGGTGTTCAGCAAAGAGGGGGAAGACTGGCTTTCCTTAAGACAGGTCCAGTCTCTCTCTCCCTGGGTTCTATGACGCAGGACTTCTTTCGTTGCCTCACAACATTTGCATTTCTCTGACATTCCACGTTTCCGCAAATGATCAGTCAGAATTTGCTGACCTGGCCTGGTTTAACAGTTCACAACAACCGCCTCGCTTTTGCTTAGTTCCATAAGGGAAGGAAAGAACTCTGAAAGAGAGATTTGTAGTAGCTTAAGCACCTGGTAAATAGCTAGTGTTGGCACACAATGGAAAGACCAAAGATAGTAAGCTTCAACGTCTGGCTTTCGAACAGGCTGCGTATTGCTCTTGCTCAACCTATTGAGCTAATGCACTCCAGCGATGAAAACAGACAGTGCTATCGGTACCTCGAGTACATCAAGATCCGTGGGTTTCTAGTCGTAAGCAAGACTCCCATCATCATGTTTTTGTCTATACCATGGGGATAGATGATTCGCAATGCAAAAAGACTATGAGGCGAGATCATAACAAGACCTTTTCTTTCTTCCTTACTCCGCATCGAGGGCCATAGAGAGTAAGCTATACTATACAATACAACAACGTGAGGCTAACGGGCGCCTGACGCTTTCAGTCTAATGGCATCAACTCTACTCCATCAGACTACTGCTTCGTCGATTCATGGGTTCTTTTTTTTGGCATTTCACAGGAAATCCAAAAGGCTATGCGATCAAGGGTTCAAAGCCTTAATAAATGACTATCAAGACTTGGATAGAATAACAGAATCAAACATTTACTTACTAGATCAAATAGACTCAGATATCTAAAGAAAATGCAGCACTACTTGTCGTTACTCAAATACTTATAATAATAATAAAAGCCAGCTCAGTAGACCAATCTAGACCATAGAGAGGGGAAAGGCCAATGAGTAAAAGCGGACTTTTTTTTGGCTCGTTTTTGGTCGAGTAAGAAATAGCCGCAACGAGAGCTAAAGGAGCATTTTTACCAAATGCATGTGGGAATGAAAACACCGTTCAGTGATCGGCTAAAGAAAATCGAAAACGTAATAATATCTCATCTCCCTTTTCGGCTTGCTTCTTTTGATGACTAACAGCGGGTCAGGCTAGCATTGGCTTATTCAATCTCTTGTGCGGATGAGCCCTTCGCTTCGCGTCAGTGGTGGATAAGTTTCGCAAGTCAAAGGTTTGATTCATGTGCTAGTCATCACTATTTGGTACTAAAAAAAAGAGATCCCTAAAATGGCAAAGTGAAAGTGCCCTATGCACCGGATAATGGTCATGTGTACTGCATGCAGTCAAAAGATTAGCACACGGTACATTGAGATTTGAGGACCATCTCTATGCTCGCAAACCTAATGATGATCCGTAAGGTTTGCAGTGCCAAAATGAAAGAGCACTTTTTCCTTTGTGACGGAATGAAGAGAAGAGTAATCCACCGCTAGACTTATAATACAGGAAGTTATGTGCAAAAAGATCGAAGTATTTACCGTGGATGAAACTGTCGGATCCTACCTCTCTGAGTCCATTTCTTACAGGCTAGTGGAACCGTTAAGCTCACATCGAACTGAAATGAGATCCTAGTCGCAGCATCTCAAGTGCTAGTTGCTAGCGGAATTCCGCTAGGCGAAATCCAGAGTGTAGACGCGCGTTTACCACAAAAAAAGCAAAACCATGTTGCCACCAGGAAATCGAGTACTCTCCCCCGGTGGTTAGATCTCTCATGTGGCAGGTCAGTTGAATGCTCCGTATCCCTTTCATCAAGACTGGGGCACAGGATTCATTGATGATTTGAGGAAAATGGAAAACTTAATATCATCCTCCTTTCGAAGTGTGGAATGCTGGTGAGTGAATCCAGCCAACAGTCAATAGGATACGAATTTCATGAATGCCGTAAGTGACCGGCAACTCAAGGAGCAGTGAAAACAGCGTCAAAACAGGAGGTAAAAAAAAGCTCTTGAGAGTAAACAAGATCGTTACTCAGATACTGTATCTTCCAGTCAGCCTCGGGGCGATTGAAGCGGGCAGGGATCTCAGCATTGTAGAATAACTGCTTCCGATTTCATGTGCCAGATAATGCCCATCATCGGTGGGATGCGGCCAGTCGGTCAATAGCAAACGAGAGGTAAGATGCAGTGTCAGGAAGGCTTTTTTTTGTCCCTTCCGAGATTCAGAAAGGGCACGCCGGATGAAAAGGTCGCAAATTCCGTCCGTTTCGAATGGGGTGTTCTACCCTTCCATTCCTACCAACCCCTCAATAAGGGAGGAGATAGAAGTGAGTTGTCCGGTGGTACAAACAACGATTGCTGAATGCGATGGCCCTTAATGAAATGGAGCGTAGGAGTACCGGATACGAGATTCAATGTTCCGCTCTGCTTGGCTTGACCGCTGCGAAAGTAAGCGCTTTGTGGTAAGCTGACGCTTTCTGTGCTTGATTGATCTCTTGGTCCCCTTACAACCCACTACTGCAGATAAAAGAACTTTCTTTCGCTCACGAGTGACTAGATCTAATCTAAAAGAATAGACTTCCTTCTTTCTCGAGTGCATGAGTGTTCGTCTTTCCTTTCCTCCCCGGACTGTGGTACGTCTTCTTTCCAGCGCTAGAGTCGACTGCTTTCCTACCCCCTACCCGAGTATACTTCCTTAGAGGTTATCAAATGATCTCCCCTACTGTCTCTAGTCCCGTACTTACATAGTCTATTGATACAGTATCCCCCCAGGCTCAAATAAAACAAGATTTAGGGTATGGAAAGGGAAAGGCACGTACACTTATTACTTTACTCGCCTGTCAGGAAAGAAAGAAGTTAGAAAGGGGTCAGAGCTCTCAGTGGCTTCCTCCCGCACCTCTGTCTCAGCCTTACCAGTTGCCATAGAGAAAGGCACGTTCGGGTCAAGATGAAGTAGACTGGCTACCCATCGTAGTGTCGTGAATGCTCATATGACTCAACTCTGCTTTCTCTTATCGCTTCATGCTACTGGTTTGGGCATCTTCGGTCGGCATGGAACTGCGAGATTTAGGCTCCTCCTGTTGGGCTCTACTTTTAAGGCTCCCTGCTTTCCTCCTCCGTTATCGCAAGGGAAGTTCGCCCCGCACCTCCCAACTATGCCTCTCTCCCCCGAACTCATACCCTTGGGATCACTAAACTTGCCCTCTCCCGTCACTAACCATCTATTGCGAGGCGGAAACTGTAGATTTAGTTAGAAAGTCTAGCTTCCTACTCTTTTCTTTCTAGATCTAGCTCTGTCCGTAAGGCACCTTAGCCGACGTTAGACTAGGCGGATTCATCCCCTCCCTCCGAAAGATGAAGCTGGTATACTGGCTTATGAGGACCGGTTCTCGTTGTGCCCTTGCAGGATCTGATTTCCATTCCTGACTGCGAGGCTGATTCTCATCAGATGCGCCTTGTCCGCTCTTTGCGCCTTCTCTGCTCTTTTTCAAGGTAACTAACAATTTCCAATTTTCTTAAGAGAAGCAAGATCGTAGCGTAGAAAGTCTTGCGCACTCCTCTCGTTTATCAGGTTTAAGCCGAACAAAGAGGGCATAGAAAGTTGAGAATGAGATTTCGTTTACACAGGGCATACAGGATCGAATCCTCAGAAAATAGTGGTTTACCCTACTAACCTAAATCAAGTGTCATAGCATGAAAGCATTCATTGAATTGGATTTCCTATCTTTTCTTGCCACCTGGACTACTCAGTTGTTGGTACACTAACCTTTCTCCCAGCAGTGTTAGCTTGCCATACTTACCGTTCCTTATGTACTGGAATCGAAATCTCGTATGGGCGTATTGAGTCCCGTCGTTGTTGTTCCCGTCCGCTTTCGGTCTGAAAAGCCTTGTGCTCATTCTCAGCCCTTCAGTCAGGAAGACGCGTTCGACCTTCTCTCCTGCGCCTCTTAGAGGTATGGTGCATACAAATGATCCCATCTTTACCTTCAATGGGACTGAAGGGAGTCACTACCCCGACTGACTCATAGCTACCGGTGCTAAAACTAAAAGGCCTCCCCGGTATCATGCGATAGACAAAGGGATCAGCTACTCCTTTCTCACTTGCTTAGCTGTAAAGCGGAGACCCACGAAGGCGCAATCCGAGCGAAGACGAATCCCCAAGTCGACAGTGAGAAAGGTAGCATATTACCCGGCTCGGAAGGAATGAGAAAGAGATTTTGAGCTTAACGCTTTTTCCACTGTCTCAGGACGTAAAGGTAGAGGAAATGCCCTCTGCCCTATAGTTCCTGGAACAATTTCATTTCTCCCCGGCATCCGTTCCTTGGCTTTCTTCACTTTCTGACTATTTCCCGGAAGTTCAAAAGCCGAGGAAAACTCTGACTATCTGACAAGCTCCCGCTTTACCATAACTTACATACCTTTGCTTGTGACTTGACTTCTTTACCAAATGAAAAGAAACTGACTTTTTTCGATTAGCAGCTCATCCAATGTCACTCAGTTTGTCTATTTGTCCTGTCTGTTTCAGTTCGCAATAAGATCGGGTTAGAGAAGATGGAAACAAGAAGAAAGGCGCGAACGAGGGTTCAGTTATGAAATGCATGCCTTGCCCCCGTTCCGGGGCTTCGCACCTATCGCCTGAACATGAGGATGAAAAATATGGTTGGGTCTTGAAGCAGAAGAAGGCCTGACTCAGACTAAGCGCTTTTCGGAAGGGAAGGAAGTCAATTCCTTTTTCGGCATTCTTCAAACTCTGACTATGCCAAAGAGCCTCCCGAGGGGAGGAGGAAAAGGGGGGAAGAGAAGAAGACAACAACTCCAACCGTTCGGCTCATGCTGCTGGATCAGATGATGGGAGAAAAAGAATTGGCAAATAACAAGAATTGGAGGGTAAGAGAGTTGCCTCGACATTCAAGGGGTACCATAAGAAGATAGATTTGATGCAAAGTATCCCTACAAGCTGGACCCGCTTACATAACTTTCCTTACTGAACCGTTTACCTGACGAGTTCCCGGCATTCTACGTCGTAGACGAGACCAACACGAGAGATAGGATTTATCCAAAGTCGCTTGCACTTGCCAAAAGCGCCAGGAGGTTGATTGCCATAAGCCGCTTGAACGAAAGCAGAAAAGGTTGAAAATGCAATTGTATTTTACTATATATATATAGGCTTCAATGACTGGTCGTGGTTCAAGCCCCCTCTTTCTGTTTTTCCTTCCAGCCCGGATAGGAGCCCCCTTCTTCGCCACCGGAAAGCCCCTCACCCTGACCACACCTTTCTAATCTGTTGAACTAATCTAAATGGAACCGATCCTTCCAATAGCCAATCTCGCCTCTCACTGATCGACGATCCCTCTCCCTCAGACTCAAGTCCACGAGCTATCGACTTGGCTGAGACCTTGTTCCGAGATGTTGTTGGATTGCGATGCGAGTGGGTCATCTAAAGTGGAAGACTAATCCGACACGAAGTCACTTCAAAATCCATTTTACAGGTAATGAATGGAAGAATCTTCAAAGTTGTTGCATACTTAGATAATCTAAAGAACCAATTTCAGTCCTTATAGATCTCGCCTATCGTCTGTCATTCAGAGACCAAGGAAGGCATTAGGGCGTTATCAGCAGCAGCCTCCATGTTCTCGATCGGCGATTGCTTCTCCGGTGCAGTCGTCGTTTGCGTCTCCGTAGCAGACCTTAGAGCGAGGACCTTTGTGAGACTTAGGCAGAATCTTTCCAGTCGGCACGGCTGGGGGGAACGTTAGAAGGTCCGGCGTGACTGTCTGCTTATTGGGAGCTTTATCTTTCCCAGTCCCACGCAAACACGAAGTGTCTTCATGCCTTAATTTAATATAGAGCTTTTCTGCACTTTATACAATACTTGGGCATATTGATCGGGACCAAAGCTTGCCAGCGACCGGCCTGACCCATACCAATCCAGAATCCGTCTGGGATTGGACGACTAACGTCGACCTCGATACAGACTCTGGCGCCTTTCACCGTGGAGGCCTTTTGAGTGATAGAACCCACACCAAGCAGCCGACCGCACAGAAGGAAGAGAGATTACCCTTTTTGAAGAAGCAGGGAGGTAACTCAGGAAGCAAAACTGTCGGGGAATCAAGGCGCCGGTTCGAGATCCAGTCTTTGTCTTTCCTGCTGGGCAGTAGCTCCCAAGGAGTAAGCAACAGCAGCTCAAACCTGTTTGGATTAGAGCCTGTCTGAAAGACCTCAATGACGATCTCAATCGAGGAGAGTAGTGTCTTTCAGGGAATCACTCCTTGGATTTCAGAAAGACGCGTTTGTAGATTTAGATTCCGTCTAGAGTTTGGATCGTAGAGAAAGCGGCAGGCCTCTTTGAGGAAGAGAAGTGGACCCTTCTTCCTTCCCACTCCCGGAAAGACGAAGCCTTCTTTCTCCTACCGTTGGACAGTTGTGTTGAAGCACCTGTCCTTCCAGTTTGACTTGATGCTCTTCCATACCCATATGCAGAGCTGTCGGCACCACTACCAGCAGCATTCGAGCGAGCAAAATAGCAGGCATCCCTTCCAGTTCCATTTTCCGATCGTTCCTTCCGGCTTTAGAGCAGTTGCTTCTCTCTAGCTGTCTTACTGGCTTTCTGCTTTTAGGTTAGCCTAACTAGCTGCTTTACTATTACTAGCAGTTCTTCTAACTGGCTGCAACACTGCTTCCTAACTACCAGCTTTACTAGCAGCAAACAACGCTAATAGCTGCTTTCATTTAATAGGTGCTCGACGTCGCTTATGAGCTGCCTTACAAGAGTAGTAGCATCCCCTCTTAGTAGCGGAATGTTGGCTATATCCTTTTGCTCCGTATCCTACGGGTCGATATTAGTATCCGTATGCAACACCGGAGCTTGATGACGAAGCAAGCTAGAGCGGAGCCAGTTGCTTAGCCAGTCCCAGCTCCTTAGTCAGCAGCGTATGTGGTAGTAGCAGCACATCCAGTAGCATGCCTTAACTTGGTTCCGTAACCACCGGCACAAGTAGCCGGATATGTATGGAAGATCCAAAGCTAGCACGAGTAGATCCAGGTCCAGATTCAGTCGTTAATCCAGCTGACCACTTCAGCAGTTGCTTTTTTCTATTCCGCCGATCCAGTAGCAGCACTGGTCCATACAGAAGTGGATCATCCGGCAGTAGATCCGGCAGGTGATTCGGGCGATCCGGTTGCGGGGGAGTCTATGCCGGTTTTGTTGGGTTTGCCCATAAAAGTCCAGAATCGGGAGGTCGATGAAGGCAAAGAGCAAGTCGAGGATTGCCGGATCATTTTTCTGGGTCTGAATCAGCTCACTCCGCGAAAGGTAAGCTGGAGATAGGGAGAAAGAACAATGAATTACTCCTTCTACTTTTCCCCAACCTGCTACCCGGCTGATAAAGTCTATAAAAGTCTCACTCGACCCACCTCGGAGAGCTACGACGAGTTTATCCGACGGTTTCACCCACATTCCAATGACATAAGTGTTATCAATCTTACAATACTGGGATAGGTAGCCCGAGCTTGTTGTAGTCGGTCCGTCTTCAACAGAAGAACCCGGGGATAGATGAGATTTTCCAGCCTTGACTGCTTGCTGGATTTCCGGAACCTTGCACTATTAAGTAATAATCTCTGTCTCACACTTGGAATAATAAAGAGAACACGAACTAAATACAAGTCCAATTTCCTGACTTCTTCTAAAAGAGAAAGAGAATAAAGAAAAGTCATTCTCGCTTTCTATTATGCTATTTCTTTGAGGAAGAACGACTTAAGCGACAGGCGGTGACTACAGGGTATCAAAGAATCTTGGAGCTCGGTCCCAAGGGATTGATAGCCTGACGAAAGCAAGGGATTTCGCTGATCCGCTTTCGACTACAAAATGACGTACATAGTATACGGCTCACACGCTCTACCGTCCCATGCGTGTGCTATATGCTCTATGCTTAACACATATCCTTGGAGTTGAGGTCGATTGGGTCGTCTTAGGGTTGTTCCATCCACTTGGTCTTCTTTGTACCAGAAAGGATAAGATCGAAGTTCCGCAAAGAGCTCTGCTAAGGAATCGAAAGCATCCAATCCGCTAAGAGCAGAAAAGAACTGCAGGTATAGAGCACCCTCAGAGAGAGGCAAAGATAAAGCAAGTGCGCTGGCGACTCAAGAGTGAAAGTTAGATCCATTCGCGCCCAGAGGCAGAGCAAAGAAAGCCTTAGATCTTTGCTTGCGGTTCGAAAAAAGAAGAAACTGGTCCTTGTTCGTTAAAGTCAAGTGAAGGCAGCTGGGGCTTTTCCCGCATTCCTTTTTCATGAGGTTTACATCTCTCTTTTTGCTCTTTGTTTTAGAGTTCTATGAACTATGATATGTGAATTAGAAAGAAAGGAAAAATCCGATGTGATAGAAGGAGCTTTGAGCAAACCTGTTGAGGAAGAGAAGGGGAATGAAGCCTGTTGATGCGGATTACCTTCTTATCCGTCGATTGCTAGTATGGAGAGAGGGAGAGGAGAAAGAAAGGAGTAGGATTCGCACTAATCAGACTATAACGAACCCCAAGGAGCACTAGACAGGCTGCTTCACGGATTGCTAAGCTCGGGTACGAGACGCCAACATGACGAAAGTCGATTTACTATTACGATCGGGCAATAGCTCTGTAGTGAGTTCTTCGCCAACATCTATAAAGCCCAGGTTCCATCCCAAAACAAAAAGAGATGAATGAAAGGAAGAGTAGCTTTATTAAAGTCTCGCTTATCCGGCTCTTTCCCTGCTTTTGCTTTGAAAAGGAGTAAAGTAAGCGCTGGTCGATTCTTCTCTATTTGCTTTCGGGATAGAATGGAATTCGACGCTCAGTGACGAAAACTACAAGTTACGGAATCCGCTCTGGAGCTCAGGAAAGAGATATGTAGCTCTAAGGCGACTGAGTTATTCGCGAATGGAGCTCGGGAAAAGCGGAACACTCAACGTTCGGTATGGTACGGGAAGAAAGTTCTAACTTTGACGCACTCTTTTCAAGCTGACGAGGTCAAAGTTCGGTATCGTACGGATAGAATGGATTTGTTCGCAGAGGTGGAATACCGGGAAGAAGGGAGGGGTAGGGGTATCGAATTGGCAAGAAAACGGTATGAGTTCGTTCGTTATCATACTCCAAAGAAGCTGATAGCAAAACTACAAGGACAAGGCTACTTCATTCTCCATACAAGGTATTCGCCAACCAACCAATAGTAAGGTTCAATTGCACTCGTTCGGTCAAAGTTCGTATCTCATATCTTTGAAAGAAGAGTTGGAATAAGTACGGTACCGGTATTCGTTCTTCGTTCGCTCTACCTGAAAGAAGCTGTCCCACTAACCACCTATGTGCTTGGAAAAAGGTTGGGTAGGGTATGATAAAGCTACATGGTATCGAAGAAAGAAGTTCGCTTCGGGCAATAGCCAAGGGTCCAACGGCGTAGTAGTGCTAACAGCTTGGAATTGAGGTCGATGGAAGGCTAAAGACGAATGAGAATATTTCAAGTCACTCCGTTCAGCTCCAGGAAAAAGACCCAAAGCTACAAGTATCAGAGGTAGAATACCGGTTTGGTTCTTTTCGAATCCCAAGACGGACGGGTTGGGTGAAAGTCAGTTGGTAGTGCCGCTACTCGGGAAAGGTATGATAAAGCGTAGTGAGGTCCACTCCACTGAAAGGAAACGATAGGGTACGTCGAAGAAAGAAGAGGTTCCACCCACGCCTACGTGCTAGTTGCTTTACATGGAGGTAGATGGAACGTATCGGTTTACGGTTCAAGGGAGTGCCGCTACAAGGTATTCGACAAGAGGTAGTGGAGTCAAGCATATGAGCAAGGGATTCGCCAAGAAAGAGGTAATGGAGTCAAGCATAATGCAATAGGGATTTCCAAGTTCCTCTTATAGGAAGAAGGAAGAAAGAAAGAAGAGTACAAGGCGCCAACCCTATGGAGTTTTCTTGCGCAGCGGATCAAACTCCGTGATAAGACACACTGGGCGGGTTAGCGTAGAAAGGTAGGGTATTCGCGCAGTAGCTCAACCAAGGTAGAGAATGGATTCAGTTACGCCGGTTGAAGACGGAGAATGACGTCCCACCCCTCCTACGTGCTAGTTGCTTGGAATTGATTTAGAGGTCTTTGTTCGAAAGAATGAGAATTGAGGTTAGGAAGGTGACTCCAAACGCGGGGATAGAACGATGTGTTCAGTTACGGGTAATAGGGATCGACGATCGTATAATAAGGATTGGATTCTACAGCTCACTCCAAATCAGTTAACGAAGCACGGAAAACCATTAAAGCAAGCTTGACTATTTATTTCTTCGTCTGCTTGCGGAAAGAATAGAATATAGTAAGCGCTATTTCTTTCCCAGGAATAACAAAGAAATAAATATCTCTCTTACCGGGAGAGAAAAGAGCAAGGGTTAGGCTTTCCATGCAGTTGACTTCCATATTCTGAAATCAGGAAATGAATTAACAGCTTATGATGATTAAAAAGAAAAAGCCTCCCTCACCTTGACGCCAAAGAAAGCAATCAAGCAGCACTGACAAAGAAAGACCTCCCCGATCTACGAAAGAAGCTAAACTTCCCGACTCGAGGAATAGTTGACCCACTTCCTCTTAAAATGCAAAAAAAGGCTTTGCAGCGATAACGATCGAGGTATTCCCTGAGGAATATCGAAGGCTTGGCCATCAACCACACACCTGGTACTTCGCGTACGCATCAGACCGTCGACTCCGCCCAGTCCCAAACCTTCATAGGCAGTCAATCTATCGATGAGTCCACGGTAATAGGACGACTTAGAAGATGTGGTTCCTGAACAGCTACAAGACTCTTACCCAGAGTAAGAATCATAGATGTGTCTCTACTGGCCTAAGGCGTCGGTTTGGCATCGAGAAGGAACTTCCCTCTCCTTTACAGTCGAGCTTTCCTTATAACCAATAAGAAAGAAGGGATATGCCTTTCATTCAACCAGTCCCCTAACTCACATCGGCTAACCGCTTCTCCGCTATGATCCTCAATGGGCTATCGCTACTTCCCCATTCAATGATTTCAGTTTGGTTGTTGAAGACGGTAGGACCTGAGCGGGGGGAAGGCGTATGTAAGCTTACGGAGATAGGGAAGATGAATTTCGTAGCAGTGAAGGCAGAAAGGTAGGTATTCTTGGATCTGCCAAGAAAGAGTTTTTATAACTAGTGGGATATGTGCTAGCAATCCAGTTAGTTAGGTCTCGTATGCCTTATAAACGAGTAGGCCTGACGTTGAGTTCCATTCGTTCTTTCTGGCACAGCTGCTTATTCATTTTCAAAGTCTCGGGTCAGCAGGCTAGACAGATTGGAATTCTTCTATCCGGGTTTAAGCATTTCATTCCCCCCTCAATACTCAATGCTTCATCAATACGCGAGGTAGCATATAAAGAAGAAGTACCGTTCAACCGCTCTTTATTGAACCATATTTTTCTCCTTGCTCGCTACAACCGCATAAAACTCTTGCCTAAGCTGATAGCAGCGCCTGCTCCGTCTTCTCTAGCTATCTTAGCGCATCAACTACTTGGCTCAGGGGCTACGAAAAGATTATATACCATCCTCATTCCCCGCCTCGACGTCTCCTCTGGGGTTTGTTTTGTTTAAAGATCCAGTGTTTTTATAGGCTCATATTTCCTCGCTCAACGCAGCGATATGCCATTAAGCAGTTCTAATCCTTCCTGGATTACCTTTACTTCATCCTTTTTATTGGCGTCTTTCTTTCTCTTTCGCTAGGATGACTAATTGTCTTGGAGTACTTATTTCCTCCTTTCTTTCAGAATCACAAGTTGTTAATTAATCTGTTGTTTGAGCTTTAATCAGTTAGTTGGGACCTCATAAGGAAATGTCGGTGAATCAGCTATTGTTCCCATATCAGCTAGTTCCTCCTGCCTTCGACGTCTACTTATCCTGCTTTGTGAACTAAAAAGAAAAACGGAAAGGAGCTCGAGCAAATAGAGAAGAAAGCTGCTTGGGTTACTCTATTAATTAAGAACAAGGTCGGATCAGTTAGGGAAAGAAAGCTCTTAGCTGTTTAACCAATGTGATTGACCTTCTAAAAGAGAGAGGTGGCGGGATGTCGCATTTCCGCAGTGAGCTTGACATGCTTTGTTCTTCATGTCCCCAGGCTATCGGTATGGAGTTTGCTGTGACTACTGATCAATAAGGATTCCACTGGCCTTCTGCTTGGTCTACTCTTGATTGGCTTGCTTGCCTCTTTCCTCTATTGTTGGTTGGCAGGACTGAGGGACATCAATATGAAAAGAGAGGTATTTCCATGGGTTTACCTTGGTATCGTGTTCATACTGTCGTATTGAGGTCGATTACTTTCTGTTCACATAATGCATACAGCTCTAGTTTCTGGTTGGGCCGGTTCGATGGCTCTATACGAAGACGCGGTTTTTGATCCCTCTGACCCCGTTCTTGATCCAATGTGGAGACAGGGTATGTTTGTTATACCCTTCATGACTCGTTTAGGAATAAGGGGTGGTTGGAGTATTTCAGGAGGAACTATAACGAATCCGGGTATTTGGAGTTATGAAGGTGTGGCAGGGGCAGACCTCTGTGACGCGCAGAGGGCGTTATTCGAACAGATGATTGATGCGTCATGGGCGGAGAGAGGCGAAGACTATGTCCCGGTCTTTGAGGGTGCCGTTCCCGCCGCATCACGCCACGACCTCCGGACTACCCCAAGTTACCAAAGCCCATGAACAATTTGGGTCAATGGATTAGTCCGATCCAAAACTTGAGATAAAGGGTGTAAGCTCTTCATAAGTGGTTGTTAATGAAGTTGAAGTTACGGGGAGTCGGTATCAATTTATGCCTGATTGATCCACATATAGTTCCTCGAACCTAAACGAACAAGAGCCAATCTCCTGTAACAGATCCGCTACAGAACGAATACGTTTCTTTTTCAAGTTCTTCATATCGTCCCATTCCAAACGATCAAATGATCCGCAGCAGCTCGTGGTAACAAAAATGTATTGTTCTGAGGTATATCAAGATTCAGTTTCCGGTTCATCTTTCGTCGACCTTGAAAAAATGTCTTTTGTAATTCCTTACATAAGGACTCAGAAAATATCGGATCCCCACCTGGTAAAACTCTAAAATAGCACTTTCTTTTGACCCAATCTTTTTTTTCCTTATCATTAAGGAAAGACAAGAAGGGTAACAAATATTATATAGAATTTCTCTTAGATTCGAACCCGAACTAGAATAGAGATTTTCAGTTTCCTACTCACACGGGCCCATATCCTCTATTTCTATCAATTTAGAATTCCTCCCCAATCTGATATTATAGTACTGGTATAAAAAGAAATTCCGTTATGGTCTAATTCTGAACGAGAGTAAACACCCTTGATCACAATTCTGTATATTCCATTTACTATAGGGGTTCCCAGCGAATTCATTAAAGGAATGGTTCCAATAAAAACGGTTTGTTTGTTCCTCTACTGGCTTTCCAAATCGGGTACATATAATGAAGAAGAATATGTGAGTGATTCATACACAGCATCTCTTTCTTTTCCCCGGAAAGGGTAGAAGAATGGGACCGGGACATACAATGCATTACAGACGTATGATCATTACGCTTCAACCGGGTTATTCTATTCCACCTCTTATAGAGAAAAGAACTTAAAGGAAAATAGGCGATACATTTATAAAAAACTTCTACCCGCAATGGAACCGTAGACAGTCAAGTTCAATCCAATCTACGAAATAATTTGATCTATGGACAGTGGTAAAGGTCGTAATGCCAGAGGAATCATTACCGCAGGGCATAGAGGGGGAGGTCATAAGCGTCTATACCGTAAAATAGATTTTCGACGGAATGAAAAAGAGGTAGAATCGTAACCATAGAATACGACCCTAAGAGAAATGCATACATTTGTCTCATACACTATGGGGATGGTGAGAAGAGAACTATTTTACATCCTTTCGGGGCTATAATTGGAGATACCATTGTTTCTGGTACAGAAGTTCCTATATCAATGGGAAATGCCCTACCTTTGTTTTTTACGTAAAAGGAAGTAACCAATTAGGTTGACGACGAAACCTAGAAATCGATCACTGATCCAATGGATAGACATCAACATCAAACTGTTGAGTAACGGCAGCAAGTGATTGAGTTCAGTAGTTCCTCATAGAAAATTATTGACTGACGAGATATGGAGAAGAGAAAATTGTTTAAAGCACGCACAGAACGTCTTTCAAAGAGAGGTTATTCACATGAGGTAAGAGGCGAATGAAAAGCTAAGCAGTGGTAAGACGAAGGGGGGAAAAATAGAGATGTCTCCTACGTTACCCGCAATATGTGGAAGTAGCAACGTAATTTCATAGAGTCATTCGGTCTGAATGCTACATGAAGAACATAAGCCAGATGACGGAACGGGGAGACCTAGGATGTAGAAGATCATAACATGAGTGATTCGGCGGATTTTTCTTCCACTCATGTGGTATTTCATCATACGATTCATAGTTGATCCATCTGTCTAGATATCATCATATACATAACGAAAGCCGTATGCTTTGGAAGAAGCTTGTACAGTTTGGGAAGGTTGAGAAAAAAGAAGAATCTACTTCAACCGATATGCCCTATGGCACGGCCATACATAACATAGAAAGAACATTTGGAAAGGGTGGACAATTAGCTAGAGCAGCAGGTGCTGTAGCGAAACTGATTGCAAAAGAGAGTAAATCGGCCACATGTTGATTAGGGAGGTCCGTTTGATATCCAAAAACTGCTTAGCAACAGTTGGACAAGTGGGTAATGTTGGGGTGAACCAGGGTAGAGCCGTGTTGGCTAGGTAAGCGCCCTGTAGTAAGAGGAGTAGTTATGAACCCTGTAGACCGGGGGGACTATTGGTAGAAAAAAACCCACAACCCCTTGGGGTTATCCTGCGCTTGGAAGAAGAAGTAGGAAAAGGAAAAAATATAGTGAGAGTTGTTCAATCCTAGAAGAAATCCATTTTTTCTTGGTTCGTTCCGTCATCCTGCTCAATGAATCATTAGGATGATATGGAAAACGTCCTATGCAGTCACAGGTTCCACCGTTCCTATAGCTTCTCCATTAATGGTTAGGTCTGCACTCTGCAATGGAGCTCTCAACAAAAATGGGTTTCCGAGTCAATCTTCTCAGTTTCTATTAACTCCGGGCTCTTTATTATCTTATACATTATAGTATTGTATAAATTTGCAGAGTCTTATTTTTATATATATAATAATATATATACTATACTATCCTTAAGTATTGATGCTTTATCACATTGCCTTTATATAAGATATAAGATAATTCGTAGACCATACATATTGTAATCATATATCATTGGTTTTTTTGTTTTCTCTTTCTATCATCTTTCATTTATCCACATCCCCTTATTTGTGTTTTACAACTCATAATTCTCTTTATTATGTTATGGGTTTTTGCTACAACTATATGATCGATCCAGTCATATAGTTACTATTTCTTGGGATTAAGAAAATACGAAGGGTTTTTTATTTATTATATTCTATATAGTTAACTAGTTTCTAGTGGGGTTCAACAATCTATGGAATCCTAACCCTGGAAACTGACTTTCAATTTTAAGAAGGAGTCACACACTAAGCATAGCAATTTGACTCTCAAAAAAATGGTCAATCAAATTTCCTCATAAATGTTAATAAAAGAAAGAAAACATTTTTGTCTATTGCTAGACACTAGTCAGAACCAGAATGGCAAAACAAATAAATAAAGGTCCATTAGTCCTCATCTACAAATAGATGAATTTTGACGCCTAATACTCCATATATAGTTCTAATTGTATAGGAACAATGAGAAATTTTAGCACGAATTGTTTCCTCTGATTCATTCGACACGTGCAATTTCTTTGGAGTTGATACGCCCTGCGATTTGCACTTTCATTCCTTTTGTGTCCGTTTGTTCAGTTAATTCAATCGCCTTTTTCATTGCCTTTCGAAACGAAGCAAATTGTAAAGCTATATATTCTGCAAGGTTGTCCATAAGGTTTTTCCACTTTTGTGAGAGATTCTTGGGTTTTCAAAACCTTTTGTAGATTTATCTGTAATTCTTCAATTCCTTGCGTTCGGACTTCTATGAAAAAATTGGGGAATCCAATAGGATCAAATCTATTCTTTTTTGAATTCCTATACGTGCGAGGGTATTCTCTGATTTTTTTGTACATAGTTCTTGATACAATTCCGTATTTTTACGGTTGTGCAAACCAAAAAGAATGATGACTTGGGGTTGTACCAAGTCTGAAACCAAGTGGATTTCTTTTTTGTCCAGACATTGAAAAACTACTTTTCTTTTTCTTTCAATACTATTGTTATATGACAAGTAAGTCTTTTAAAAGTCCTTGAGCTCTTGGTCTTAACCTTTTTAGAATAGCACCTCCATTGACTTCGGCTTTACTAATAAAGAAATCCGCTTTATTCATGTTCATATTATGATTTGCGTTTGGAATAAACCAATGAAAAAATGAAAAAAGATGGTATGAGTTCCAGTATCATAAGTGCTTCTTCATAGGAAGGCCCCCGAATCTGGTCAATTATTCTTCGAGCTTTGAAAACAGACATACGGGCTAAAACCTGAACTTCTGTACTTTCAGTCGAGTTCTTTATCTTTATCATAACCTACCAATGCATGATAACTACTTTTGCTACTTTACTAAAATAGAAAAGAAAAACTAGCAAATTCACGATTATCGTTTCTCGCATGTCTCGCGAAAGTGGGCGAATTCTCCCAATTTGTGACCTACCATCTGATCTGTTATATAAATAGGTAAATGTTCTTTTCCATTATGAATGGCGATTGTATGTCCAATCATTGCGGGTATAATGGTAGATGCCCGAGACCAAGTTACTATTAGGTATTTCCCCTTTTTGGAATTTGCAATAATGTGATGGGCGAACGACGGGAATTGAACCCGCGCATGGTGGATTCACAATCCACTGCCTTGATCCACTTGGCTACATCCGCCCCTACCCCCGCGCACTGGTTTCAGTCTCGATCTACGATCAGATCCTTTCTGAACCCTCCCTATGACCGCTATCAAAGATAATTTTCCGATAGTTGCTAATTCTTTGTTTTGAGGAGCTTGTTGAAGCTTTGTGCCTGGCTAGCTTTTTCCTGTAAGTGGTTGGTATTCCACCTCGGATACTAAACGCTGGGGTATTCTCTTTCGTATGC
>RXID01019401.1:0-78909 GCA_005019695.1 Trichopus zeylanicus subsp. travancoricus | reverse complement strand
AGATGCCCCAGAAGAGCAGGAGGAATCGGCTGCTTGAGAATCCGCAGAAGGGCTTCGACGAGACCTAGCATCTCTCAGCTCAGATTCGGCATATCCGGTCTTAGCTTTTCGAGGGTTGTTAAGGACCCTAGATCGACACGGGAACAGAGCTTCAACTTCAAGCAAGTGGAAAAAGGTGCATTGGCTTTTCCTGGACCTCCTCACTCTACTAAGAGAGGAATGAGTTTTCCTTTCGCACCTTTTCTTATTTCAGTTTCTCCCGTTCTTCTTTGTGTTGGCAGTCGTCTCCGCCTTTCCAGAAGCCTAGTTTTCAATCGTTGCAATCTTTCCATTAGAAAAAGCTTTAATAGCCTCACCCCGCATAGGGGAATGTACTTCATGTCCAAGTCTGTCCAAGCGGTCTAGGAGTTCCAGCCTCCCATTCTTCTTTGTCAGTTTTCCTGCTTTTGATTGGAGTAAGCGGAAATGCCTTTTTCTAAGTATCAACGAGTCCTTACTTTTCTTTTCTTTGTTACCGGGCTTCTTTGCCTTTCTTTCGAGGTGCAGGAGCTCAGGTTCCATACTCTCTTTCCGGTGGTCCAGTTACTTTTGCTTGAGTACTTTGTCTTGCTCTTCTGTCTGGCTCTTGTCAGTCAACTATTGCTCTCTCATTTGCTGTTGATGTGGAATAGCATAGCCCCGGTTCTACCGGTCGTATCAGGTTTCATTTCATTTGGCCTGAGGTACTTTCCCTCGTCATCCGCCGAAAGTCCTCCTTTTCTCTTTCTTGCTTGAAGAGTGTCCCTCACGAGTGACTCTCGCTTGGCGCATTTCCTTTTGTTCTTGAATCAGAGTCAGGTGTGAGGGTGCTTTGAGTTCCAGTAGTTGCTTATCGGTAGGGCGGACTACGTCTCTCGTCCAGTCGGTCAGTTGTTATCGTAGAGCGTGGGTACGTTCTTTCAGGTTTGTAATCCTTCCTTTCTTACGGCATTTCCTTTGCCTTGAGACTGGGAAACCCCTGAAGTGAGGTTGAAGTCTCTTTTCTTTTTCCGACGATGTAAACCCCATGAGTTCGGAATGCCTCGGCTTTCAAGTATATCCCATAGGCCGTCTAGTCCATATAGTACACCCGATCATGAAGTTGAAGATGAAAGTCTAGCAAGTCTGGAGTGAGGGCCCTTTACAAGTCAAAATCCCTCACGTAAGGAAAGTAGACCGGTTCAAATCCAATTCGTGAGATGGCAGTGATCTATAGTGTAGAGTGAGTCCCTCCCACCTCTTTTCTCTTATGACTTATCTTATGATAGGGATAGTGTTCTATAGTGTTCTTAGTGGAAATATGCTACTTGCATATAGCTATAAGAAGTATGCTTCCGGTAAGATAAAATGCCTTAAGGGGCTGGAGACTGCATGGGCTTAGCTTAAGACTGGCACTTTGTTGATTGCTGGGAACTGGACGTCAGCTATAAGGTAGCTTTTTCCTGGCTGAATTGCTCGTATAGAAAGTATTCTATTCTATCGCTCGCATGGAAGAGAGCTGGCAGGAGCTTACTAAAGCGATTATCAAATAGGCTGACTTCCGGGATGAAATAGAATTCGATCGATACCGAGTTCCCAGAATCCGCTGTTTAAGGCACCAGTGAACAAGCCCCGTTCTTGTTGCTGTAGAATTCTATTAGCCGGTTTTAGCGGAATCTACATGTAAAGAAATAGCGTAGTATAGACTGCCAATGCCCTTCCTTCTATACTCCGTTGGTCCGGATCGAATGAAAGGGTGCTCCAAAAGGCTGTTAACTCATTTCCGTAAAGCAGAATATGGACCTCGAATTATAGAAAGTCTTTTTGAGTTCTTTAATCTCCCCCGCTACAAGAAAATAGTTCTTTCTCTTTAAAGCGTCTGAGTTGGCTCCCAAGAAAACGAAAGTGCTTTTACGCTATATGCTTAACACAAGCGAGTCGATCAGTTCGCCCGGAGGCAAGAGTTCTCGGTTCTTTTAAGGGCTAGGGTTCGGGACCGCTTCTAAACGCGCTATTCATAGCTGGATGCTTTTTTTTGATCAATAGACAGTATCGAAATGGAAAAAAAGTAGTTTTGGTTCCTTATTTCATTCCCTTTTTTAGTCTCATAACTGCGGGTCATTATCATTTTCTTTCTTCTTACCGGTTATCGGCTGCTCAACTAGCCTCCCTGGTGTACGAAAGCTGCGAAGGATTTGATCATGCACTTGCGAAGCGAACAAAGCTTAGCGCTCAAACAAAGCAAAGGGGCGCTAGTACACTCTCCGTTCTGTGGTGCCCCTAGCGCAGCGCTCAAACAAGCCCTCTGATCCGGTGCAATGCCTATCGAAATCACAAAAGGTGCAAAACCGTCAAATGAAAAGTGTCTTGCATTGGCTTGTCGAAAACAGCTTGTTATGACCGGTGGTATTTCAGAGGTAAGACATCGACGTCAAAGTAGATTTCCTTCATCTAAATGCACAGTCCCCTTAATGTGAAGCAGGTAGTCTCTGACCTCCCTTTATTCCGTCATCAATGTCTGTTTTGAATTCATGTTGTAAACGAACTCTATCTTAGTCTCTTTTCGTGCGTTTTCCCGGTCAGGCATCACAAGAAGATTGGATGGATTTCGTTTTGTGGTGAAGCAGGGTACCATAGGTACCCTATGGTCTCTATGCTCCTGTGATCTTTCATCAACCCCATCGGTACGTATTGATACGTATCGGTAGTCTCAGTCTTTCCCTGCCTGCCCTGGTATGAATGAGTTGAGAGAAAAAGACCTCTACTCTAGGCTCACTCCACCCCCTGTGTTGTCTTATTTCAATGCTTTTCAACGGAGGTCGAGAGGGCGGAATTAGGTATAGTAAGATGCGCGGGCCCAGGGTGAGAAGAAGCTCTTCATCTGAGCTAGAAATATCTTAATATAAGAGCTAGAACGAAATCCCTTGACCTCCTACTTTCATCCACCCACCACAAATGGGACTATGGTCATGATGGAATAGAACCTCTTCCTCCTCCTACCAACTCTGCACTCTGTTCACGGTTAGCTGGGAATTTCACTAAGATGGGCGAATGTGAAAAACATTATTGCATTTGGTCTCTTTTCGCTCCTCTTCCTGCATCCGAGTGAACAGGCAAGTCGCATGGTCTGAAAGAAGGGAATGGTTGTATGAAGCTTGAATGCTCGGGAAGACACTGAGACAGCCAAGATTGCAAAGAGAGCGATCCCGCAATACATAACGCTGGGTTATTCTTGTTCCTAAGAAAGACCACTTTTCTTTCTGTCATCGAGTCAGGAGAGCAGCATGAAATTCATAGACATTATTCGGTGAGGGAGGGTTGCCACTCGTTCTTACACCTGACACAATTTTCATCGCCAGATACCACCCAAGGATCATCCAGGAGCTGTTCGCCAATGTGAGCTAGATCTCGCTCCACACTCCTATCCTTGCCTTTGTTTGCTGCATCAAAAATGGAATGGTTAAGAAACAAGGCCTGCAAGCCGGATGAATAACCTGACAGTGGATCAGCTGATCCTCTTACTGTGAGTATATCGGGATTCCATTTTCTAACGATGCGAGCTCCAGGAGCAGCCAGAGAAGAAAGTTCTATCTTTTCTTTTTGAGAAATGCTATATTATATATAGGGCTGTAAAGGATTCCATTTTGTCTCTAACAAAGCGGATACAAAGGAGTGATAGATTGCTTGGTGTCGAGCACCGTCGTTCCACCCTCTAACATTCCAAACTATCTTTTGAGAGGAAGGAAGGTTAGGGAGGGAATTGCCTGTAGCCGGAGCAGGGAGCATACTACCCATAGGCCTTGGTCGAAGGAAGAGCTGCTCTTCGTCATGTGGAACGTCGAAGGTTAATGAAAACCGGGAATAACCTTATTCTTTCTCTTCTTCTGGCATGGTGTTTGATGTGTGGTTTTGCTGTTGCAACTGAGTATTAGCTTTGGGCAGTTTGCCTGTCCGTGGCTTGTTTACAAAACTTGCAAGATGTAGGTCTCCAGTCATATGTGACTGGTTGGGAAATTCTTGTCCCTGTTCTATTTGAGTGAACGACGATAGAATCTGGATCTGGCAGGGGGCTCCTGGCTTGACTTAAATGCAAAGTCTGGCGAATGTGAGTTGCTGCCGTCATGTCGTCCAGGGTTGCCAATAGGCTTCCAAAAAATGGTTTTTGTCCAGGGAGCGGATGAAAAGTCAAAGTGCTCTTTGAGTACGGTCGACCACCCTTTTTCTGACTAAGACTGTAACTCTAAGCTATGGTATTCTATATGAAAACCTGCCTCTTTGCTTGAGCCTCATCAATATCTTCTTCCCATGGAAATTCAACACTCTTGCCATCCTGGATTCCATCTCCTCCCGCCACCAGCAGATTCTATGGCAAGCAAGTGGGGTTACGTATAGAAACTAAGAGTATGTTTCGTTACTCAAGCTATTTAGGGGTTAGTAGTTTCCTTCCATCTAATCCGACTATCCTACCAGTTCTAGTTCTCTTTGCTGTGGGTCCCTCTCCTCTTGATGGCATTTAAAGTCTTATTATATAATATTTCCTGCCTCTGGCAGCCATTAGGTGTTACAAATCCAGTTTTCAATCCCCTTTCAAGTAGTCCTTTATGATTTTAGGCCAGCAAGTTAGAAAGCAAGGAAAGAAGGAGGAGAAAGCATCAAGTCAATAGGGTCTCGGGCCAAGTTCCTTTTTAAGCCTGGAAAGAAGTAATTAAGTAAAGATGCGTATGGCAAGCCAGTGTAAGTAGAAGTATCAATACGGGAGTAGAAGTCCCCCGTTTTGTCTTCCTCAAAAAAGGATTCCCCAGACATTGAGTGACTTTCGTTCCTATTTTTCATTTGGTTGTTAGCTCCTTTTGAAGCGAGGCGAGCCACGAGCCAGCCAATAGGCTAGAGTAGCGGTGACGCGGGGGTAGGTAATAATGCTCTATGAATAAAAGGGCATAGGTTCTTTCCAGGAGGATCTTATATGATGGATACGAGTGGGCCAGGCGAGCTTACTTCGATGGTTGCCTCTTCCTTTTCCATTCAGTGGCCAGCATCAATAACTCTTAGTTGTACCTCTGCAGAAAGCCAGCGAACTCTTAATACCGAGCTATCCACTATAAAGGAGAAGAGGAGCTAGAGGACTAGCAGTTCTCAAAGATCAGTAATAGCAAGGATAGAGTGTTGGCGGTGGATATCCTGTCTAAGTGCTATAGCTTTTAGTTATATTCCAGTGTGAGTAGCGCAGGTATGAGTTCGTGGAAGCTTTGGAATGTCTTCTCATAACCATTCTACATTCATTCATTTAAGGCGGTTTTCGTTCTTTCTGTTACAGTAACCGTGTTGGAGTGATAAAGTGAGTAATCGTAGGTCTTAGCAATTTCATGAATCACTAAGCGGTGCATCGAGAATATAAAAAAAACTCTTTTGGTTACCGCTCTTGATGGTGAGTTCATATCCGCATCCGCAGTTGTGCTAAACGAAAAGAAGGGACGTCGAGCTAGTGCTAGTGGGATAGATTAAGTATGAATCTTCTTCGAGCGGATGAGATTCATTTTCAAACTACTCCCAGATCTGACTAAATAGGAAATGAACTGAAAGCAGGTCTGATATAAATATACCACTGTCACTCCTCTGAAATAGTCGACAGTCAGAAAAAGTTCTTCTCTTTGCAATCAGGTTTCATAGAAATGACTCAATAGTAAACCACCACTAGCCATTTTCTTGGGTTATTGAAGAAAGTGAAATAATCTATCAATTTCCATTTTGACATCTGGCACTAATTCCTCAATAGGTTCACCTTGACTTAAAGCAGGAATGAGGCCCTCTGACGCCTTCAACGTCCGATTCGATTTGCACTTTCTGTAAGGAAAACGGAAGAAGACCTGCAGCGGTGGGCCTTCATGTAAGGCCAAGTAACTCTCAGTTGTCGGACCAATACCGAAAGACTAAGACAACTGCAACTGATACTGGGGCGGAGTGGCTAGCTACCCCCGATCTCTACGGGGATCACCTCCGCGGTGACTGCAGGGGGGCCGGCTTGTCGAGTTCAACACCGGCATCGGATTGAGGCCGCAGGTCGGTGGTACCGTACAACTAGCTAATCGCAACTGTTTCAACTCCTCCGCACTTTCCCATGCCTGTGACGCTTGCTTTCACTCAGAATTGCGTATAGTATAGAGACTTTACTTGTTCCGATACTACTTATTCATCCTATCCTTCTCTCTTGCTTTCGGACAATCTCCCTCCAGTACGCAATGAAAACATTGGGACGCCCTACTTAGTCACAACCGAACCCGAACTAAAAAAGAAAACGAACGCCTTACATAACATCTAACACTATAGCTTAAAAAACCAGCTCAGGAGATGAACCGAAAGCAGCTTGGGCACCCACTCCCCTTTGACGGAAGAGGGCTTTTATTTCATAACCTCGGATAGACAGACAGATCTTACTCTTAGAAATGGAGTAGCCGGCAGCTCCGGTAGACGACTTGGCTGAGGCAGATTATCGATCAGATACATCTTCCCAGGGTGGTTATATAGACTTGGAGGTATTAACAGCAGTGGGTTCGACTCGTTCCATTACAGGAAACGAAAGGAGGACAGGAAAGGCCCGTGCACCAGCAAAGACAACAAAAGCAGGAAAAGTGTCCAAAAGGGTGTGAGCCGATCCAGGGTACGAGGTAAAGGAAATCGAATCAACAGATCGTCGAACTTTAAGTCAAGCACTTTTTGGTCTTCACATTCGGGTGTTGAGGCAAGCCAGGGTTAAGACCGGAAAAGAGCTGGGTATCCAGAAAAGATAGCGGAGGGATCCAGATAGGCGATGGTTTTTTCCAAAAAAGCAGTGGTCCGCCCTAAACCTAAAGCGGATGAATCAAGATAGGCTCGCGAAGCAGCGACCGGTAGAGAAGAAGACAGAGAGAGCGTCAGACTCAAAAAGAGGTCCCTAAGCAAATCCATACTATTCTACGAGAGGTTTTAAGCGCGTTCACACGATTCGGACTCGCCAGGCCGTCCACTTTGAACCTCTTTCGATCCGGTGTGGCGTCAGAGTAAGAGCTTGGACATAGCATAGCTTCCGTTGAGGCACGAGAACAATACAAGGCCAAGAGGCTGCCGTAGCCAGCGTAGCGGGTGATGGAAGGTTTCCAACATTCTTTTGCTTCCTTGTTAGGTACTTGAACCGCAGCTGATCCTTGGGCTGCCGCCTTTCTGCAAAAGCCAAAACAAGGTAGGAAGAGGTCGTTAAAACTGGACAGGGATTTTCCTGGTCCTTAACTTACGCTTCTCGCATCACTTTCCCAGGTTGCTCATGCCCGACTTGCACTTGCAGTCTCTGTATATCGATCAGGATATTGACTTCTTTCTCCCCTTTATTCTTGCGGGTCTACGTTGAAAACCTCCTCTGCTTCTTATGCTTATTCAAGCATAGCGTCAAGCAGCCGATTTGAAAACTGGTTAACTGCACTACCCCGCAGGGTTCTTTCTGGCGTCCCTTCCAAAAAGATATTTACAGTAGAGTACGGAGTTGTTGAAGCCAATCCTTTTTAGGGTGCTATCGGCGACCCTGGATGAGTAGCCGAATGTATCAAGACAGGTGCGGTGGCAGGGCGGTAAAGGCGACGGTCACTACCTTGACTTAACATTGGCATAGCCGCAAAGCGCTACGGTAAAGCCCTTCCGTCGTGTCTTGGAACGAAAGAACCCGAAGACGAACTAACCGACTTGCAACTGAGCTATTTCCTGACTTTTTTGACTTTTTAAGCGAATTGAATAAAGAAATACGGGTTTAGAGAATTAACAGTGAACTTTCCCTCATATAGGTAGATCCTCAAGTGACAGATCACAGATCTCGGATCAAGCAGATGACGAGACTGGCTCAGTTTCCACAGGCTAAGATCACGCAGTAGAGGCTCGGACTCGGAGTTACCCCGGGTGAATATAGATCGTTATTTCGTATTCCCACTTGGCATTGTGACTTTTTGGGACCAGGCTTCATTGGCTCCAGCGCACTATAGACTATATACTATATATTGCACCCATCCTCTTTTTAGGCCTCGGAGAAAGGGATGAACCAGATCCTGAGAGAAAGTCTTGCAGGTCCACTGCGGTGGGCTGTCACAGATCCTCGCTCCGGTTCCGATCAGTACAGCATTGAATGGCAATCGACTCACCGACTTACTCCCCTACTGTCTTTCTTCGACCTTGAGTGGGGTAAACAGAAGGTCCTTGAATGTGCCCACGGATGCTCCTAACTTCAAATATAACGTAATAGAGATAATGGCGAGATTAAAAGAGGCAAATGGATAACTTAATAGCAGATATAAGGCCGATGAAGAGGTCTCTTACCTATCTTTCGGGAGACCTGCAAATTGGCTTGCCAACAACGGTAAGCGTACACATCAAAGAAATGGCCAGCTCAGGAGAGGGGAGTGAAAGGAAAGCAGCATATTGGGCCTGTTCCACTAAATCGGAGAAGACTGGTGACAGTTCCGAGAGAAGGTATGCCTGGGGCGTCTCTCTCTACATATACAGCATGGGCAGATTGAAAGAGACCAGTCTCTTCTTTCTGGTCCGCTTGCTACGGACGGGATGGTACCCGTATTAGACTCTTATGGACACTTTTGATATTAGAACCATAATCTAATAGATTCGACTATGACTGCTAATATAGATTAAACAATCTTCCTCCGCAACTGTCGTATAGTTACGAATAAGGGTGGGCACATAACATAAGAGGCTCGATCTCAGAAATGGATTATGAGCTGAGCCACGGAGATCCTCGCTGGGCTTTTCTTCAATTGCTCCATGAGAGAAAAAAGCCATCGGCCGGTGCCTCGACATTATCAGCTGCGGTGTCTTCTTCGGTTGGTGGTGGCTGGATGCGAGGCTTAGCTGCCTATTTAGAAGCCCTCTTATTTTCTTCTTTTCTGTTAGAAAGAAAATGGCTAAGTGAGTGGTTGTCGGATCTTTCTCCTCGTTTCTGTAATCCAGGCCAGGAAGAAGACTCGCGAAACGAGCATAGGCGAAATGACGGTATATATATTCTATATTGGAGTTAATCGAAGCTCCGAGCCGCTACCAAGGCCGCATGGTTAGAGCAATAAGAGAAAGTTCGTCCTCGTCGAACCGCTGCGCAATGCAAAAGAAAAGGGTCCGAATTGGGAAGGCCCGCTCATAGTCAAAGAAGTCTTCCCTGGTCACGCGCTCTTTCTTACCACTATGGATGAGAAAGAGACTTTTTGTCCTAGCCGCTGACTTATGCTGGCGTCGTCACATCCTTACTTAAACGGTTATGCATCCGCGTCAGAGGCATTCATTTGGCCGCCACTTTTCCCTCTTCATTATTGTGAAAAATCCTTTTGCTCCCCCTTTTCTTTGTTACCTTCCAAGCACCCATGGCCTTGGGTCCCTTACCAGCCCTATTGGGCGAAAAAAGAGACGCACCCGTCTGTAAGGTACTAATCCCAGCATGCACTTTTTTTCTCCGCTTAGTGGACGTAGCCTTGCGATTGCCCGCACCACTGGATCTACCCGGGTAAAAGACAACTAATTTGAGGTCGTTAGCAGTCCTCTGAAACCAGATTAACGGCCCTCTGATGTCCTTCAGTTTGATGAACATCCATACCTGAATCATAAGGTCCGCTTCAAAGCCCTATCCTTGGCTACCGCTTGCTTGCTCACTGACCTTGCTGCTGCGCCGCTTTCTGGCTACTGGACTACTTGCTTGCGGCTGAAACCGGCTTTCTTGGCTATGCTACTGTATTTGCTACCGGCAGGAACGACTACATGCGCATTTCGTGCAGTGGCTTGGTTGCAAGCTACCTTGACCATCTTCCGAAGTGTCAAATAATCTACTGATCAAAAGCTGGAGTCGCGGACTGCTCCACATTCAGCCACGCCACAGTGACTTCCGAAGCGCTACGGACGGGACTAAATCCGGCAGCTGCTGGCTCTGAATAACAAGCCCAGCAATTGGCTCTTCCATAAGGGGCGGGGTTGCGCGCTAGCCGAGTGACGTAGGTGTACAAGAGTACTTCGCGACACAACCATCTCTTTTTTATAGGTTCTACGGACCGATGCCTGCTGCTTCATCTGGTAGAAAAGAATCATAGATATGCCTGTAATTAGAAGGAAGAACCGCCATAAAAATCTTCCTCGTGTATTATCTGTAGCAGAACTATGAACGGGAGCTAGCAATCCGGACCGTATTGAAGAGGTTCCTAAGACACAGCATGGAAGAGTCCAAATATTTAGAAGCAAGGTCCAAGAATGAAGAAGGGGTAGAATTACTGAATGAATACGAGCTGTGGCTAATACCCGAGGCATAAAAGAGGCATTTTCTACGGGATCCCGAAACCACCAGCCACCCCGACCTAATTCATGATGAGCCCACCAACTTCCTGGCGAGATGCCTACGGTTAAAAACAACCGACATGTCAAGATCCAAATGAGAATTGGTTCCTGGTCCTGGTCAGAGACCACTGTGTTCGCGCCGGCGGTCCAACAAAGAGGCGAAGTAGTGGTCTCTTTCTTTCCATTACGAACGACACGCTTCGCCTGCTCCCTCCCCGTGTCCATTAGCGCTCCTGTCCAGAGCGAAGAGAAGGCGAAAAAGCGCCGCCGAAGCAGCATGAGCAGGCTTCTATTGCTACGCAACAATAGAGCAGGTGCGCATTTTGTGCCCACAAAATGTTTGAATGATCGGGTAAAGAGCGAGCTTCTTATATGGGATCCGACGCATCCAGCAGAACGAAGCTGCGTTCCATTCTTTTCGGCGGCATCCTTCCGCATTGGCGGCGAGTGGAGTGCCACAATCCCATTCATCATTTTTGATCTACATAAGCCAAAGCCCATAGCACTGGCGACGTCTCCGGCATAAATGCGAGGAGGATGTATAGCTGATATAGGATCTTGTGGAACAGGATTTGATTCTGCAAGCGGTTCGGTACGAACGAAGAAATTTCGAACAAAAGGATCGGAACTCGCTGATAGGAAAGGAGAGAAAAACAAAGCAATGCCAAGAGCTCCGTCAATCCGCTGTTCATCGATAGACGAAGCTCTCTCTTTTTCATCTCGTGCCAGATGCAACAAAAGATTAGTCTTTTTTCCTTCTCGCGAACCGCGGGAGCGCCCAGCGCCCAGAAGAGCAAAGCTCATTTTCCTTCCAGGGTCAAGCGGCGCATAAAAAAGGGCTGGCCCGTCAAAAGTCCGGTTCCTTCGCGAACGAAGTTCAGAATCAACACGGGTTCGTAGAACGAAGGGAGTGTACAACTGGGGCGCAGCCCCACTTTTTTGTTGGAGAGAGAGAATGGAGTTCTTCACGAAGTTTGAGACAAAGGAAAAAAAGAAAGTTTCTCTATAGCCTCTTCGTTTTGAGACATTATGGCTTTGGGGTCGACCCCAAAGAAGGAATCCATAAAAACTTGGGATGCAACACCATGATAAAATACTACCCTCATGATTAGACCATGTCCCTGAGATTTGATAAAAGAAAGGTGCATTAGCGGTTAATACGTTGTAATTGGATAAGTTATTAGGAATATGACGGAACGAAAGACCAAGGAAAGGAAGAAGAATGCACCAAAATGCAGGTGCTGCACCAAACGCTGGTGGTTCTTTCTTGTTGTAAGTGAATGCAACGAAAAGACCCGGAAATAACGAATAATGAGAGAATGAATTTATTGACATTTATTTATTTTGTGCTCATTTCCGTCTTTCTGCTTTCTTATTCCCATCATCCGGTAACCACAGGATGATCCCAATCTCCTTTTAGTAATAGATCTTTTTGATATGTCTCAGTCTCAGCGGCAAGGAAGAGAAAATGCATCGAGTCGTTTATCAAGAAAGTAGACGAGCATGATGGTCCCCATATCTCTGATCTGAGGAGTGTACTGTAGTAGTTTGAAAGTCAGCTTAAGAGCTCAAAAGAAAAAGTCACTCTCCTTATTCTTTGCTAGTGGAATTGAAGCTCCTATCCACTTTGCCGAGGAGAGAGAACTATCAGATAACTCAAGCGTCACATCAAGGTGCAAAAGTCCACAGTTCCTTAAGGATCCTGGTTGCAAGTAGGTTCAGATTGTCATTTAGCTTCAATTAGTCTCACAAGCATGCAAAAAAAGACATTTTCTTTTGGATAAGGAAATTGGACAAGAGCGAGAGCTAGACTGACTGTTGGCCCAATGCTCGTGGACGATGAAGACTGACGACCCCCTGCGGCGGTAATAAGATGAAGATGGAAAGAGGACTGATCACCGAAAGAAAAACCCGGATCTCTGGTCAATGAAAGCGGGATGAAAAATGATTGAAAGGTACCAACGCTACGCCCCTTGCCCTTTGTTTTTTCCCTCTCCCGTTGCTCGAACCGGACGCTTGAGACCTTCGTAACAGCAAGCCGAATAGAACAGCAATAGTCTTGAATAAGCAGACCAGATATAGGAAGAGTCTCGAACGGAGGGATGGAGTTGTGCTGAGGTAGGAGTCGGCAGGGAAAGAGAAATGGACACCAACTAGCGAACTTTTTTATAAAAAGTCCCGCCGCCCATCAACGCAGTTGAGCAGGTCTTAAGGTAGAGGGCTAGGTTGAGCCACCCTGCCTTGCGTCCAAATCTAACAACTAGAAGTATATCGCAATGCAAATCTCTTTGGTCAGACTCCGTCAGACGGCCAATGTTCACTTATTTCGCAATCCAATTTCTAACACTCATTCCGTAAACTTAATGAGTTGCCCCCCAGCCTTGACTTTCTCATTAGTTGATAGGGGACTGACTACACTTGACGCTCGGTTTTTCACCTCGACCGTCGAGTTACGGAAGAAAGTACTGGCGTTAGGGCGGAACGAGTTGGATTTCGCCTAAAGATCTTCGTTAGGGTGGATCCCAGGTACCCTTGACAATGAAGGAGAACATCCAGCCGCCTATTCTTTCTCGCTTTGATCCGTTACAGATCGGCCCGGCCCAGTCAGCCGTGCCCCTTTCGATGGTCATGGGTGCAGTAGTGGAAAGTCTTGCATTATGAAAGAGCATTCCGAAGAATTATTAGTTCAACTAGTTTTATAGATAGTAGTAATGATTCATGTGTCCGGATCACTTTGTAAATAGACTTGGAGCAGGTGCACTCCTTTCTGATTGGCCGTCTGTTCTTTTCTTTCTTTCTTCCGAAAGACCCCTTTTTACGTTTACGGTTCACCCCTTGCGTAAACTAGCATGTCACACGACTCAATGGCTCTCTGATCGGAGGGACGGGGAGGTCCCTGACGACTCTGTTGATTTTGCACCTGATCCGGCTGCGCTTCAAATCTCGGGTCTTCATTGTTTAGCCCAGACCCGCCACTCTTTCTTTCAGAACAACCCCTCTGGCTTGGGCAGGACATCAGAAGTGACGGTGACGACATGGCCATTGTGGACAAATTGAAAGAGGCGACGGCCCCTGCAGCATGAAGCCAGGGCCTCCCCAACATGAACAATGATGGCTCGATGTCCAGCACGTCGGTGGAATTCCACTTCATGCACGGCTGGCCCGATCTTTCACTTGATCTGAGCGATGCTTCACGGAGCTTGTCATCAAAGATGAGTTGTAGATGAGTAGCAGCGGATCCTTCAGCTGGAAGAGGGGGCCTTGGGCCTAAGGGAATAGATTGTAGCTGGGTACAAATAGGCCGGTTAAAGACGAGTAGGCAGGGTACGTCGAAGCCAGTGGGGTGGACAGATCACAGGCTTTTGTACTGGTCAGCTTTGGGCTGTCGAGTGACGATTGGCTGAGGTCGTGGTGGAGTGCTCTCTGACAGAATTGACGCTTCGCTTGGGCGCTCTCTTATTGCCTCCTATTCGTGATCGAGGTTAAGCCGCGTGGCGGACTATTCGCTTTTTTGGGGGGGGTGGGCCTTTCGTACTATAGTACGGCTTCAGCGCACTTCAATCTAGTGGATTGGTTCAATATTCAATAATAGTTTATGGGTTTGAAATGATCCATGTTATGGAAGGGTTAAGGGCCTCCAACGCCTATAAATAGCAGGCAAAGGGAGACGGGGCCGAGGCAAGAAAGATGGATATCGCTTCCAGACTTGAGAGAGTGGAGCAAGAAATAGGATCAGTAGAAAACGAGAAGCTCCAATGGGAGCATTTGCTAGGCTACTTTTGGGAGCATATGCCCGCTGTTGATCCCTCTCTCATACGGCTTTCAAAAAGTACTAAATACGAAAACAGGAAGAGGGCGCTGCTCCAAGAGCAGCAATCCCTCATTGTGCAGGCTGTCACCCTCGGTCACTAAAAGAATGTTGCTCCTCAATCTATGATGCGGTCCGAAGGAGGAGAAGTAGTGACAGTCTCTGTAGTCTACTCTTTCATTTTCATGCTTTGTTTTGTTTGTGCCTTTGTAGTGTGTTTTGTTAGTGCATGTAAAGTTGATGTGGCGTCTCTTTCATGTAGTGAGAGGTGTCTGTAAAAGCATCTCTTTGTATGATCGACTGTACCACCTGCCATGTGAATATCTATCTTGGAATGCAGACTCTTTTTACGACTCTGTTTGAGATGCAATAGTGGACCCTTCACAGAAGAAGAATGGAATAAAGCCTGTTCTACAACTCAAATAAGGATGCTTCTTGATTGGTTAGACGGACTGTCGGTTAAGGGTGCTCTGTCCCTCCGCCTTTGCTGTTTCCCATGCCTATTCATCAGTCCATTATCTACAGAATATCCCTCGACCGATGATCGTATTTCAACATTCTCGAAAGACAACTGGAAAAATAGTCAACATTGTAGGAACCGGCTTACCACAACCAAAACAGGAAACAGGATGACCCCCTGGTCTCTGGTAGTGAGTTAAACCAAAAAGTCATCCCTTGCTTCTTTCCTATCAATCCAATTCTCAAGTGCCGGACGATGGAATATAATAGTTAATAGTAACACAACAGGCATAACTAACAACAGGAAAGCCAAGTACACGATCATAAGATATAACGTAAGGAGTCAGCTTAATTAATAAGTACCAATAGACAAGGTAAGGGAAACAGGCTAATTAGAGACGCCCGCACGCCAGATGAGCTACAATATGAGCTGCAATATGCGCGGAATGAGCTGCCAGATTTTTTTCATTTAATCAGGTTGAAATTTCTAGTTGCTTGTTGGAGAGTAAGCGAAGGAAGAGCAAGCTTTGAGCGAAGGGATGCCTCTTTCGAGGTAACTAACGCGGACTAATCCACTATTATCATATTCCCATATAGCACTGAAAGCAGAATCTTTGCGGAAGGTTTTTAAATGCCTGTAAATGAATAGACTTTGCAACAACATCTCCGCTTACATCTTATCTCCTAGCTACTCGCTATGCCCAAGATGTCAAGTTTCAATGAAATTCTGACTTCTTACTAATTGGATTTACTAGATGATCTTATTTCCTATTCAACACTATTCCTCCCAGACTATCGGATGCTTAGCGCTCTGAGAACTTCGAAAGCAATAATCTCCTAGGATTACCGGCTCGGGCAGGTCCCGCACAAAGAAAGCTATGTCCCTATGTTGCCCAGGGTCCGGCAGCAACTCGATCAAAGATTTCGATGAAGACGCTAGCACCCATTCGACCATTACAATACGCAATTACAAGTGAGACCATTATAGGGCTTTAGATAGGGCGTCTTGGTTCTCAGGATGTGACCGAGGATTCGTTCCTTTCCCTAGTGACTGAACACGGCACGTCATGGTGATAGGTAGGGAGTCATCAATCTCTGAACGAAGGTCTAGGTCTTACTACTTGACTGCCTTGATCTCCGAAGTCGGGAAGCTAGGTTGGCCAATTGACTTGACTGCTCCCACCCACCGGTTAGGCTTGAATCCGTTAGGGAGCGAAGAAAAATGCTTGTCTTAAATGAATGGTAGGCGCAATCGGGGTAGCAAGCTCAGTGGCAGGGGAGCAGCGTGGTGTGGTGTAGCTCCCCACAAGTTTGGTTGCAAAGAGAAAGCGTGGAGTGAAGTATGCGAGTCAGAAGTTCATAAAGAAGGTTCAGTACTCTATCTGAAAACATGCCTTATTTTTCACTTTACTGCTTCGGCCCTTTTACAGACCTGCATTGCTCAACATGCTGCGTACTCTCTCCAAGAGCGTCCGATTCATCCGTTCTGCGACCCCTGTGGTGTGCCCGGAGCAGTGTAGTGGTCTGAAATGCCCTCGTCGTCTTCGCAGAACTTTTTTCAGCTGATGTATACTCACCACCATTGTCCGTTCGACAGCCTTTCACCTTCTTCCCGGTTTGTTTCTCAACTAAGGCCTTCCACCGCTTAAAGACAACGAAGACTGCGGACTTATGCCAACGGGTATAAACCCAACCTTTTCTCGTCAATGTTGGATAAAAGTCTTTACCCTTTGAAGGAACTTTGGAAGGACCCCAACCATCTGAGTGTACATAATCTAAAGTACCCTTGGTACGGTGAAGTGCAGCTTTGAAACTCACTCTATTCTGCTTCCGTGTTCACAGAAGTCCAGCTTACAAGACTTAACACCCTTGCGCAGGTTCCTCTTATGCAATTCAAGCAATCCCCGCTCACTCATATGGCCCAACCGCATATGCCACAACAGTGTCTGGTCTTCATCACCTTACTGCTGCTCCACCGCTAACTGTACTCCCCAGAAGCTCCTCCAAATTACCAACTGTCTTTCCCTTCCTTCTTCTCTTTCTCTTTTAGAAAAGGACATTCATTGCCATATTATATGTCCTGACTTTTGACAGTAATGACACCATTTGTTTTTGTATTTTGATCTAGACCTACCCTGACTGTCCGAACCCCTTTCCTTAGATCTTCCTCTAGCCAACAGGCCCTCGGCATGTGCTTCCCCATCGGCAGACTTTTGGACAAGCTCTTCTATCCGAAGAGCATAATCGTTATTAATGGTCTACGGACCATAAATCAAAGTCGTAACAAGATGTCGATACAACAAAGGAAGCGAAGGGTTTTATATTCCTCAAATTCACATCAATACAATACTCAAAAGCTGACAAACCATTTTGTTAAAGTTCAATTTCTTGTTGTTTTGCTCGTACCTTCTTTCATCTCAATAGCATATAGCTGCTGTTTTAGATACAGCCGATTTGCGAGGGACTTCGTCATGTATAGGCAGGCCTTCAAGCTTTGTCCAAAGCGTTGCTGTCCTTTATGACATTATACAGCACTTCATCCGCAAGGCACAAACGGATTGTGCTAACAGCCCTCAGATCCATATCCTCCCATTCATCATTGCTCATTGATGAATTATTCGCTCTACCCTTGTGCAGACTTTCTATTTCTTCCAAGAAATTTATCCACTACCATAAGCAGTTGCAGAGGGTTTTTCTCCTTGAGAAAGGAAAGATGGTGTCTGCCATTCCAGTCAAGTCAAGGTCTTTGAGCTCGTAGATCCCGTGGAAGCATTAGATAGAGTAGCTTCAACCAAGAAAGGCTCCTGTATAGTGGGCTCCACAACGGATAGCTTCACATAGTGAGAAGAGAGTGCTACCACGGGCAGTACATAAGTCAGAGGTATCCCACACCACAAAGAGGGAAAGGAGAAAACTGTTAAGAGAGGGATCGTGATGCCGTTCGGTCTCACCCATGCACGCACCGAGTACCTTTATGCGACTGATGAATGAGGTACTGAGACCATACAGGGGTCAATTCCGTATACAACGATGATCTTTCTCTTTCCGGAGTGAGGAAGACGGGAATTGTTGGAAAAAGTTGTATGTCAACTTGGAAAAGACTCCTCGCCGGTGGGCTAATCGCGGCCTTAGGGGTGGGGGCATTGGTGGTCAGGGTGGTCGGTCTGTGGGCGGTCACGTTACCGCGGAGCGGAGTACTGTGCTAGCTGTGCTAAATACTGTAATGAGTTTGTGCAATTGCTTCCACTGGGCTCGAGGAAGAGGAGCCGCTATCAGAGGTGTATCCCTGAAGTACTTACACCGCATATACTCTGTCCATAGATTTTCTTTTGTGTGGAGATGCCACAACATCTTGAGTCGAAAGGAAGCACAAACCCCCACCAAAGAGCTAATGCCCACGCCACCGGGCCTACATAATTCCTGCCAGGAGATCCAATGGTGCCTGGCCCCTTCCTCTCCTGAACCCCAGAAAAAGTTGGCAAGCAACTTGTCAAGCAGATGTAAAATGCGGGCAGGAGGAGTGAGTGCTGAGAGTAAGTGGATAGGCAAGGAATAGAGGACCGACTGAAGAAGCACGATCCTTCGACAAGAAATTGCATCTCAAAGTAGATATTTTCCTTCTCACCTCAACGATTGGAAGTATGAATATCTGGGCGCCCCAGTGAATAGAGGGACCCCAAGGTATGTCAGAGGGAGTTCCCTTCTCTGATATCCAGTGACTGAACTGACCAGGGCAGTTCGTGCCTTCTTGACATAATGAAACAGCTTTTTTCTTTACTTGTTCATATAACGAAAATGGAGGAATTCCATGAGCTTGATGAGAGACCGCTTACTGCCATTGGCAAATAGTTTGGTGTGTCGTCTGCAAACAAAAGATGTGATATGGGCGGGCACCGTCGGGGGCCGAGGTAGGGTAAAACCGAACCCTCAGCATAAAGCTTGGAGAGGCCTCGACTGAGCACCTCTTCTGCTAGTATAAACAGAGATGGCGCAAGCGGGTCACCTTGGCGCAAACCTCGGGACGATTTTCAAAAGCCATGTACAGCACCATTAAGAAAAATGGAGAACCGCTTTCACCTTGTTGAGCTTTAAAGTACTTATTGCAACCGGCCACAGAAAGAAGAAACTTCTCTTTTTCCCATCTCGTGCATCGTCATCTCCGTCTTTGATGCTGTTAACGGGTTTGCTGCTTTCTTCCTTATTTGATGCCATTCAACCAAACTCCCGTACTTCAGGAAGTCCGCTTTGCCTTGCTGCACCAAGATCGGCAACGGTCTTCGATGTCACGCTTAAAAAATGCATCTTTCCGGAGGGATTCTATGGCTAATGCTATGTCCGGATCTCACTCTTCCGCCTTTCTTGACTCTCGTTCAAAACCTTCCCTCGAGCTAACTTAACTGCAGGGGGGCTTTTCCCAAGAGCGGAAACGTCGTGAATTGACTAAGTCGTTCAGAGTCGATCAGAGTTCCACATCTTCTCTGGAAAAGGGGGATAAGATTCGTTCAACAGTAAGAAAGGAGAGCAGTCCAATAGCATGCGTTAAGCATGGCGACAGTGACAGTGACACAGATCCTTTTCATCAAGTAGTTCCAGCAGACGTAAGACTTGAGAATGGCACTTCTTTCACTCAACAAGAGATTCCATTGAGCCAGGTTCTTAGAGTCTGGTTCGATAGGCGAACAAAGAGAAGCGAGTTACATACTTGGTATGAGAGGAAGAGAGGAGTGGGAGTCTTGGTCTGCTTTGATAGAACCGCATTTATTCTTTAAATCTTTTCGCTCATTTACCCTACTTATTTATATAAGAGAGCGCCTTCCTCAATGCCAAATTAAAGAGTCAAAGTCATGTCATATCGTCTTCCTTACCCCAAGCACTGACCTCTCTTTCCCGCAAATCGTCTGCGAACGTCTCATGAATAAAAAAGCACCTCCCGGTCTCACCGATCTGGCTATTCTTATCTATTAAGTTCTCAGATCAGGATTTCCTGCTTTCGCTACGCCCATTCTTTCTTTTGATTAAATAATAGGCCTTGAGCCAGTCTTTAAAGCCTGGAGCCGAGTCAGTCTCAAAACGAAGTGGCACTCGTGGATCTGAGCCATGGTTACTTCGTTATCAGATTTCACCAAGAGGAAGATATGATGGATGAAGGCCTGGCCCGGAGTACCATGGAAAAGAAACCTAAATATCTGGTTCTTAAAAGGTGGACCTTAACAAACAAAGCGGCCGGAAAGAGCACTATTGCATAAGGCTCCGGTTTGGATAATCTTTCCTGGACTCCAGGCGACCAGATATTCTTTATTCTTTCTTTGGCTAGGAGAGTATGAACTTCTTGCTGGACATTGCCGAAGGTGGGTTTCTTCCAAAGTTTGAGAGCCAGTTTAACAGCTTGAAGCTTATTCACCACGACATACATAGGGCAGCCTTGGACCATGCTTCACGGGCAGTCTCCTCGAATGTAGGGTGGTTCAGCCACATATTCAAAAACTGGAATGGAATGGTTTGGGGAAGGTCTTTCTGGGGGCTCCGTCATCAGTACTGCCGGCTACATAGGGTCAACTGCGGATTCTGAATCTCTCCTACCCATTTTTTATGCGTCGTGGGCGTGACCTACCTACAGAAGCATCAATGGCCGGAATCATACTCGCCCTCATGGAAAAAGAACAATAGAACCATTGAAGGTTCCAGACGATGAAATGGAAAGCTTAGATTTGGAAACCGTTTGGAAACTCACCCTACAACCAAAAGGAAAACGGAGGGAGTGGGACGAGAACGACTAGGAGCCGAAAATAGGGCAAAGCTGGCTTATTAGACCGGAAAATCGTCTTATTTGTCGGGCGAGGGAAAAATGGAAAATCAGACTATTCCCCGAAAACCAAGGGCAGCCTTTTTTCTTTCGAGTTATCACGTGATGGAAAGTCCAGTGCTTTCACCCCCCAATCACCGCAGCTACCATGATCATAGCTGTCGTCATTCGGCATCATGATATCTTCTTTAACGATGCGATGCGGGCTTTTTTCATGGTAGTCGGACCACTCTTAGAAAGGAATAGAGAGAAGAAAGTGTACAAGAGGAATAAGCAAGTGGCCGAACCCCAGTTAACCGATGATTGGGTGAGACCGCTTGCCTTCCTCTTATAATTGCCCTCGCAAACTTGAGCACAACTGCAAGCGCCTTTGCTTTCATATGTTGTTGAGCTTTGCTGCACTCTCTCTTTTTGCATATAAAAAAAAGACAGACCTCCTCATTCGAAGAATGCGGGTAGCTATCTACTACCAGAGTGGAATTGGATTCGAAGAGTAGCAGCTGCCCTTGGCGCTTTCTTTGTGCCCCTAGCGCTTTTCCGATCAATAGCACCGATAGCTGCCCTTGCTTCTTTCGACCCCTTGTGGAAAACCTTACAAGTAGCCCCTCCATTCATTCCCGTTCTCTTGCTTATGTATGGCGCACATGCTTTAGCGTCTCAATCATCTTTGGCTACGAGCACTACAATCGAGCTGCTTTTATCCGGATTTGCCTTAGGGTCAGAAACCCAAGGAACCCCGGTTCCATCCGGCTCAAGGGCTTCCTCCCATGCTGAGTTGGTTCCACCTGAGTCATTCCTAGGAGCTGGAAAACGAAACTCCTTTGCGGCTTTTGACGGTGCAGAGGAGGGTTCTGATACTGATGCCTGTGCCCTCGCACTCGGAGTACTTTTCTTTCTGCAATGTCTGCTAATAAAAAAAGGAAGGACTCCTTGGAAGGCTCTCTCGCACGGGCGCGGGGTCAAGATACAACAAAACTTGAGTGAAGACCGGGTTCCAGCCGTTGTGCTTATGCTTAGTTGTTGGCTTAGCCGATCGGGGAGACAGTTGAGGAGATTGATCATACTGTTCATTCCATGTCCGGGGAAAGTGCACCAGGACCTGATGGTTTTCCGGGTCTCTTTTTCACCACATGTTGGCACATTATAGGAGATGATGTTACTGCAGCTGTTATGGAATTCTTTGCCACCTGCACTCTTCCTCGCTCTTATTCTTCCACCTTCATGGTCATGATCCCCAAAAAGGACCAGCCAGAGAATCAGATTTCAGACCTATTGTTTGTGCCCTATCAAATTCTTGCCCTTATTGTCTCTGATCGGCTTGTCCTCATCCTCCCCTACCTTATCTCTCCCCAGCAGGGTGCCTTTTTCAAAGGTCGAAGCATCATTGAGAATGTAGGACTATCGCAGGAAATGTTTCATGACCTCTCAAGAGGGGGTAATGTCATCATCCAACTGGACATGGCAAAGGCATACGACAGGTTGGAATGGGTTGGTTAGCCTGAGAGACCACATGAACTTGTTCAGAGACCGTGACTCCGGGCTGGGTGGTCTTCTTGGAGTATTTGGTTCTGGATTCAGTCTCTTTGTGTATTCTCTGAAGGTTCACAGCGTCAGTGTATAAGTGGTCTATGGAATGGCAATCACTAATGGCTAATTCTCTCCGTCTACCTAATAGGGCCTGTGGCGTTGTTGATTAGGATCTGGATCTCTTGGGCCTCGGTGAGTCGGACATCGGACCTTGCGGCCATGGCTCTCCACCGCCTCTATGAAGTCCTCACTAGGTTTCATCTTTTCGGCCATGAGGTCGACTATGGTGGGGACGTAGAGCCTCCTATGGCTTATGGCTAAAGTGAGCTAGAAATTTCTGGCACACTATTGGAAACGATCGGAGGTCTTCTACATTGAGGGTGGTGAACCACCTCCGAGCTTCCCCCTCCAATGACTGATTGAAGAGATAGACCAATAACGATTCGTCGTGAAGGTAGAGAATGTACCCGCCGGAGGAGAGGATAATATAACGGTCTTAACCTTGAATCTTGCAATTTCTTTCCCCGGGGTCTTCACTGGGGGTGGAATGAGCTGATACCCCTTCCTCTGTAGTGGGAATGACTGAAAAGTGATCTTGATGATCCCGAGCTGTCTCTGTCTCTGGGATCGGTGTGGCAAAAGCTTATACAGAAGAAGGAAGAATATGAGTCAAATAACAAGTAATAACTACCGCTCCGTGGGCTTCTCTTGCTTTAGCGCAAAAGAACGGCGGATATCGCACTGACGCGCCTATGGTCTAACTTAAATAAATAAATAGTTGTACTCGTCAAGGGGCCCAAGCGTGAACCTTAACTTCCGCATCTAGCCAGCAAAGGCCAGACCGTGCGTCTGGGCAGCTTTATTATAACATTAGAGAAGCGGAACCGGAGGCTCTGCATAGGGAGGAAACTTGATCCACCCTCTCCACTCGATTTATGCGCCAATATTCTTCACTACCTATCTGATTCGCTCGTTCTATCTCCTTGGGAGAGAGTGGGTCTTCCCCTACTCATCACGCCCACCGTGTTGGTTCCGAGGCCATCGTCGGCATGCTGCTCGTTGCTTACCCCTTTTTCACAATCCACTGCCTTCCTTACCCGAAATCACACTCCTTCTTCACTCACGCGATTTGGGGGATAGGGGTCAAGTTTCCATTGTTACCTTATAACTTATTCCGCCCTCAACACTTGTCATCTCCAGAAGCTCCAAGGTCAAGACCGCCCGAAAGGCACTGACGTCCTCGTTGACTCTGACGCTAGTGGACGACTCTGAATGCGGAGTAAGAAACTACGGGTTTGTTTGATCGACAACTTGCTAGTCGACAGAAGGATTTGAAAACTCTATAGCTTTCTGGTTTAACTAGTTTCTGGAACTCTGATAGCACTCTCCTTCGCCTTCTTTAGTAGGGCACTCAAGACTGAAATCGTGAATTCTCAGTTGGAATCTTCTTTGGAAGAGAGGTAGTATACCGGGCTAGCAGGACTGAATGCTTAGTAAGCTACCTGGAAGTATGTGGGAAGGAATTTATTCGACTGACTGACGAAGGCCTTGAATTGAGGGATGTAGGCAAGCTTTAGCTTGGTTCTTTTCTCGAGGACGGATTAGAAATCGTGTTTTTCACCTTGCTCGCACAAGTGAGATGACTGCCTGTGTGGTAGCGACCGATAAGCACCTTATCTATTAAGTGGGGTGCATCTACTGGGAAAGCGTCCAACTCAACATGTCCGATGCGAGAGAATACTGGTCCGCTACTATATACTATAGGTGTGTTACTTGCCGTACGAATGAATCCCCACCGGATCTATTGCTCATAATGAAAGAAAAGGGCGTAGCCCCGAAATGAGTGATTCATTAGCTGGCTGCCCACCTCTTTCGAGCCCAAGTCAACCAAAAAGGCCAGGCACCGTGACACGATCCATGACAAAGGGCACTTTAAAATGGATCGACAGCGCGACCTCACGCAGAACATATCTTCCAAGTCAGCCCTGAAAGATTCTCCAGTATCCCTAACAGGGATAAAGAACGCGATCTTCCCCATTTACGTCGTAACAAGGATCGACTCCAGTCTGGCCTACATCCTACTCCTACCTTGAGCAGAAGTCAGGGAGTTCGAGCGGACTCAAACCTGTAAAGAAGGTGGCCGAAATAGTGATGGGGGTGGAACTAATCCCCCCCCTTTCTCGCTTAATGATAGGCGCCCTTGAAGAAAGAAGTCTTTCGGGGGCGAAAGCTATGATGCTAGTCTTTTTTTTGGGGGTAGGAAGGAAGGAACAAACGTCCGCTGCCCTCTCTCTGAGAGGAAAGCACGATCTATGGTTATGGCCCCCTTGTAAATGACTTGCTGCCCGAAGAATGCGGATAGCATCACCTGGAAGGACCATCTTACCGCCGATCGAGAGCACTCGACCATGTCTTAATCTGCTTATAAGAAAACTGCCTCTATCCACAGGATCAACTACTACTGCCAGTTTAAGGGAGTGGCACCACCATCTCTATAGAAGCTCCTCTGCATCTGCCGTGTCTGCTAGTGTGAGGGACCGGGTCATCAGACCTTCTCGTGCTCACTGGCAGTTCTCTTCCTTACGTGGAAGTGCTTTCGTTTCGGAACCAGCCCCCGATACGTAACCCTTCTTCGCTGCCCGCCTTGCTCCATCCTCCATTGATCGATCCCTTTCGCAGCTCTTTCCCTTTCTCCCCTCAAGCTTCCAGCCGAAACCGAGTCCAGTTTTTCCGGTATGGCTTTCAGTGATGAGCGAGCCAAGTAGTGGGGTCGTCGTGGGGTCCGAACAAGATCAACATCAAAGAAAACGAAAAGCAACGGGCCTGAAAAACAACAGGGAACCGCTTCGCTGCACTTGACTTTAGGAACTAACCGACGAGAGGAGGGGACGGGGTGATAGACGAGTGATTGAGTTGACCGTTACCCTCGTTCTTGAAGATGGAAGAATTTCGGTTCACTCCAGCAAAAGAAAGAGATATTCTTTGCGCTTTGACCGTTCCACTCGTGCTTATGTTGTACCAGCAGCTATCCCTGGCTCGCTCTTTCCTTAGCTGGTTTCGGGTTGTTCCTAAGAAAGTTCCTCTTCTTTGGTGGGCCTGGTCCACTCATTTGGCTCGCGTACTCTTAAAGCTCTCTGGTCCAAGTTCAGGGACAGAGGTGGTCAGGGACTTGATTGATGTCTGGGTATAGGTTTGGGACGGAGGGAGGAGCGTTAAGTTAATAAGAATCCAACGTCAAAGCGGTACTGCTGAGGGACATGCAGAAGAAGTTCTACGACCGCTTCCATCTTCCATATAGTAGCGGATCGGGAAGTCACTTTGGCTGAACTCGCTGTGAACCCTTTCGATTATTAGTAGCGGGTCGTAAGGATGATGTTCTTATCTTTGGGTCACTTTTCCACAGGCAAGCCGTGCAACGTCATCACAGCATCGCGCACGAGACTCGTCTGATGAAGACATCTGTTACATTCCTCCAGAAGTGACTGAAATGCCCCTCCGGTCCGGAAGCAAGACAGCAGCTCGAGGGGGCAATGCCCGCCAGAAAGGCCCCCCAAGAGGCCGAGGAAGCAGAGCCGAAGGCGAGGGGGAAAAACCTTATACGATCCCTGAACCTGTAGTCGAGGAAAGGAGTTTTTAGGTCGTACTCGAGCCCAAGTAAGACAAGGAAGTCCGAGGGATTTGATAGCTCCGAGTGCAAGGCTTGCGCTTCTTTCTACCCAATGTTCAGAGATTGCAGAACCGTCGACGTTGGTGGCGCAAACATCCACTTGCTCCCAGTATTTTTCGGGCACTAGTTTCGCATTGAGGCAGTTGTACTCGGACCCGGAGTCTATGAGAGCGAGGTGGGAGAGATCACCAACTCGTAAGGAGGCTTTTATGACCCGTTTTCTGTTCGCCTCACGTCTTCATTTGCTAGGTGTGGAATGGAGTCTGTATCAGTCACATGTCCATCCCAAGCAAACCTCCCTCTTGCCCTATCGCTTGCACTTCAACCTGCTACCTCAAACACTGACTGGACTGCTAACAACACGGCTAGCTACAAAGCGAAAATCGTAAAACGCGGCATATCAACGGCAGGGCACACGAAAGAAAGATCACATTACCTTGCCTTGCTGCAATGAAAGATCTCAACTTGACTCACCCTTTCAACGGCTTCGCTCAATCGGCCTAGGTACGATAAGAGTTCCAGCCGTCACGTCAATATCACCGGAATCTCATTACACAGATCGATCGGCCTTCGTAAAAGACAGAGATCGCTTCCCTGCCTTTCCGTATGCTGTTTACCCAGCTTAATCCCTGGCTCACCTCCCCAGCCTTGTACAACACTGTGTTCCCCGGACCCCATCTCAGGTAAGACAGATCTGGCCCCTCAAGCCAAGGAGCAAGAGTCGCTACTGGCCATATACCATATACCCAAAACATATCGTGTAGAAAAGAAAGATCACTTCGCTTGCTCCCGCGTTTGCCTATAAAGTGTTGCTTGAATGAAAGGTCGCTTGCTTTGTTTGACTTGACGGCGAACGACAGATCATGTGATTGCGTATATGACGATTGCATCCGCACCCGCCCTTCCGAGAAATTCCAAGCTCCACCGTCCGTGTTTAAGCCCTAAGTGGCAACCTCAGCCAATGTTCCGTTCCCTCTACTCTGGTTCAGCAACCACAGCCTACCCTTAAGAAAGCAGGGCCCACAAATGGCCCAAATCCAGTCGATCTGGCAACAAGCATAAATCGGCGTTTGAAGAGATGAAAGGCACCAAGCAGCCAAGGGAGAATTTATACGCTTTTCCCATGTGGTACTCGTTAGTTGAGAGGTGGGGGAACAACGAGCAGATGTTGAGATTGAAGGAGAAGAGGACAGGTGTTAGGCTCTGATCAAGACCTATTCTGCTTGGTTGTTTGTACCTGATGCCAAGGTGAAAGAAATTTGTTGTATTCCCAGTAGGGATTCATATCGTAGTTGGCTTGCTCCCAGAGCACAACGAGTTGGTAGAACAAAGGATGATCAAGAGGCTCGGCATTGGCATCAATAGCACCACTTGGGAGACGCCGGTTCCTCGAATATCCGGATAAAAGAAAGAAGATAAGAAATGAAGTTAGAGGTTGCAACGCAGCGGAACAAGCACCAGAAGGATAGGGAGAGTCCGGCGAGCTGCTATTGGCTTGGATGTGAAAGCATTGGTTCTGGTGAATCACCTCCTATTGATGATGGAGAGAGAGCTATTAGCTCATTGCCGTTAGATGCGATGGAACAGGGGAAAGGAAAGAGAAGATGCGCAGAAAAAGCTGCTTGAGAAGGGGAGTTAGGAGGAATGCGCTCTTAAAGAAATGCCACTAGTAAAACGAAGAGGCTTAGCAATCATTCTCAAGTGGGGATGTCGCGTATCTGCTTTCTATTTAGATTTAGTCCGCTTTCGCCTTATTACTTTCTTGCTTGCATGTGTTAAGCATATCGCAAAATGCAATTCTTTCTCACATTTGAAGTAAGGAAGAGAGGAAAGAACTCGATAGCTGCATTCGACACCGACCAAGAACGCTATCCACTCTCTGATTCGCTAACTCGACGCTAACTCGACTCGAAGGAAAGAAGGAAAGGGTAAAAGATCACTGGAAGGAATGGTTTAACGAGAAGTCTTGCAAGAGAACTTGAGATTGAGTATCCCTTACGAATCGAAGCGGCTTGGAAGACTAGCGAGGCAGCTGGGATCAAGGTTTTGTGGCAAAAGACTCAATTATCAACACATCCTATTACGCGGCAATTACCACAGTTAGGAGATGTCCTCTTCTCTTAATAGCGAGAGCATCTTAATAAGTGAAGTGGTAGCAGACGCAACAGAAACTTATTTGGAAAGGGGCAGAGTGGACTAGTGAAGCCTATTTGCAGCTTTCATCCTTCTTTTTCCTTACCAACCTTGGTTCAATGGGTGATTCAGTTCATCATACGGATTGCTTTTTAGAGCATATGGTATTATACCAAACTACTTGTGTTACGCGGATGCTTTGTCCTGCCAAGAGCGAGCGGCAGTATAAGGTATTGTCCCCGGCCTTCTGGCTCCTTTTTTGGAAGTCTCTTTTCTCGTTCTGCCATCTTTCTCTTTTCCAAGGAATGGGTACTGTTGGGCGGTGGGTGGTCGGGTATCGTGTGATACCAATCGGTCCAATGAGGCCGACAACATCTTCTTGAGTGAAAGCATCCGACTCGGCTTCTGCGATAGAAGACTCTTTTTTTCCACCAGTGGTAGAGCCTATTGATAGATAGAATCTACTCTCGGCGGATTACCCTTCTAGTGTTCACTATTATCCTGAAGTTCCTACCTAACTAAGCTGATGTATTTGCAGAGTCATAAACTCCAGCGGTCAACTCCCAGGGAACTCCTTATACATAACCTGACGAAAATGCCCATTTTTTTCTCTATACGAACTGGGAGGCTCGTGGACGGACCTATTACCCTACGCGTACGCGGACTGAAGGACAAAAATCCACTCCTCAACCTCTGAGTTCTTCAGTAGATAGGCGTGACGAGGAATCGCCCTAGAATATAGAAGAAAAATGGGCACCGGTTTTTTTATTGTTTATTGCTTTCACTGGAAGGCTTTCCTTCCCTGCCGAGGAGTTAGAACTAGGAGAGTCAGCCTACCCAGCCGCTATCAAGGGTAGTTTCCAAAAATGCTAGAATGTGAGGGAAAAAGGAAGACGCTGACATTCAGACTCGGTTGAAGCCCCTTTCACCTTCTTTGCTCGGGGAAAGCCTCTCAGTCCTCCCATAGAAGAGTAGACGAGAATGGCACTTGTGCCCAGAAGTCATTCAAACTAAAACACCGTTCGCCAACTACTCTACTATTACTATTGATCACTCGTGAACCCAAAAATGTCAAATTCAGGAAAAGCCGATTGGCGGCATCAGCCTCTTCTCTTCAGTGACAGCTTATGATGAAGCGAAACGAAAAAAGCCTATTTATTGAGAGGAGAGGCCAAGGCCTCCAAAAAGACCTGCTAAATATTCATCTTCTAGTTTTCCACTCTGCTAGATCTATAGCGGGTCAAGCCCTTCTGCCCTTAGGGAGTCTCTTTTCTTTCTCTGGAAACCCGTAGGCTTTTTATTGGCTTTCCGTCCCGCCCACTTTCGGGGATCCGGGCAACCTGCCCAATATGATCTGCCTAAGCACTAAGAGAGACATCATGTGCGGGAGTGAACAATCAACCATGAGGCAAGGTACCCTTAAGGTAAGATACCGAAAGATCCGCTTCGCTAGTTAAAGGCGAGTGGTCTTATTCTACAGGCTAGGGATTACCCCGCCTTTCTCCTCTAGGCGTTATACATACTCTTCTCCGGGGTAGGCCCCGACTATTTAAGTTTCACGTTAACATCCGCCACTGACTGCGGATGATTTGACTTTATTAAGATAAGAGACGGATACTCTGGCAGCCCTCAACCTAAAAGTAAAAAATGGGAAGAGCACAACTCCCTTTGGACATCATCTGCTCCGGCAAAAGCAGTTTGATCATCTATGGCAGAAACCGACTCAGCAACCAAAGTTATGGAAAAAGATCCAGCGAGGGCAGATCCTTTAGACGATTATAAGGGGCTTGGGGCTACATCAACTACTCAAGCATCTTAAGTGGTAACATATAGTCCTGCAACGTGACGTGATGTAAATTTTCTCGCCTTCCGTCTCCGGTTCCGGGATAGCGTACTCTCCAACAGTGGAAAATGAAACGAAAGACGGTCATCTTTTTCGAATAGGAGCTAGCAGCACTCGATGAAATGAAAGGAGTTCTAAGTCAACGACAGAAGTTTGATTAACTAGGGGTGTGAAAAGCCTAGTTATTGTGAAAGCCCCGGAAGGAAAGACAGATCAGTACCACCCCTCTCTTCCTATTCTAAAAAACTCTTGGCTTAACAAATCCTGCACGAAGCATATGAAATTGGAGATAAAAAAAGGTATGGCGGTTAGGCCTCTTATTCAGAAAGAGGTGGTCCTTACTCTGATAAAGTCTAAAGGTCAAGTCATCTTTCGCTTCCTGAAGTGAAGGAAGTGCGCCTAATAGCTAATAGGTAGGAATGGCAGGGTTAACAGCAATGGCTGGGCGAAGGCTCCTCTGCTAGCAAGGAACTCGCTTTCTCACCGGATCTGTCTGCAGGCAGGGAACTCAGAATGCCTAGAAGACAGAAGCACTAGATAGAACTCAAACTAAAGGGACTGAAAGATCTACTGGTGGGAATACCCTACCCCTACCCTAAGTATATGATTTGCTGCTCTTCTTCTTTCTTCTTCATAGCGCATCGCATCTCTCTCACCCTGGTTGGCTACTGACTTGGCTTCGCTCTCTCAAGAAAGAGCCTATAAGAAAAAGAAAGCTAAAAGATCCCGGAAGAGCTCATAGAAGCATGAGTGTGCTACAGCCAGTAGCGATCGAACTTCTTGCCTCTAACTAATAATCAGGTATTAGTGAGTAAGGAAAGTCGAGAGAAGAAGAGGATGCAGTTGGAGCCTTTACCCTGATTCAGAGGTAGAATTCCTTTCGGTATGACGGATGGTGATCGTACCCCTGTGTCTTGAAGTCAGACCGTGGGTCAGAATCTCTCACATTCCTCAGAGCGGATTGGCAAGATCTTTTTTCTTTTCTGGGGATACAGGGCGAATACCAGGCTCTGGCTCAAACTCTAAGTCCAAGTAATGCCCCAATGGAATTAAAGAATCAGATAAATCCTTCTTCCTCTCATCTCCCTGTCGAGGACTTCGCTTGACTAAAGCCCAGCTTCCTTCCCTATGGTCGTACCTTCCGTTCACTTCGCTGCTAGGGGTGGTCCAGCCATTCTTTGCTTTGTCTTTGTACGATGATTCATCGCTTCGCTGTTTAGACTCCAGAATGGAAAGACGATCTTTTAGGGTTTGATTTTCCGCATCCCTACTCTCCATTTCAGACTCCATAAGATCTAGACGCTCATAAAGGGCTTCTTTAGCTTTCTTCTCTAGCCACTATTCATACCTCTCGGCTGAGGGCCGAGAACGGGTATAACAAGGAGTTAATGAGAGCTCCCTAGCAGGGTTCTATACAAGGTAGGACTACCAATTTCTTTTCTTGCTCTCGCTCTCGAGCCAGTACGAAGTGTATCTGTATTCCCCTTTACCTGTGGAGCTTGCCTATCAAGAATCAGTATAAGCCTCTTCAATTGCAGCAGTCATAAGGTCTTCTTTGTTGCGAGTGGTAAGAATATGCTTTCTTAACTCATAGAATATCGTTTTTTTTCCCCATAAAATCCATTCTTTCTTTTGCATTTCAAAGAGTTCCATTCTTTCTTCTGGTATTCCAGTTGCCGAAAAAAGGTAAGCCTCAGGATCTGGAGTTACATTTCCTGTTTGCATCGATGACGTTTCATACTTCGTAGCAGTAGTTTTTATACCCAGTGTAAATAGCGGTACCTCTAGTCCCAATATAAATGGAGCAGTAGTTGCACTCTCACCAGTCTTTCCGGATCGGTAGGACAAAGATATACAGACAGCGGCGGGAAGAGAGAGTGTAAGCATCTCATTCAAGCGCAAGCGATGCACTCACATCAAGTAAAGGCGAAAGATAATATGTGCTTAGCTCAGCGGCTGGAGAGCCTAAGGAAGTAGTTTAATACTAAGAGTATAAAGAAAAGATATCACAGTTTTCCTATTTACCCTAGTAGTAGAGAAATTTCACTATATAAGTTTATATCTTGTGGGGCTTGTAGTTCTAGTTCTTCTTCCCTCTAGTCTCACATTATGTTAATGAAAGGTAGTCCCTTCCCTCTCTATAGAGCGTCGTGCTGCTATGGTAAATAAATATTCAGCCTTTCAATCTGCTATCCCTGCTACTTCTTCTTTTGGTACAGCTCGGAGAGGAGAGCTCTTACTGGCTTGTCCTAGAATCCGTGGAACCTGCGTCAGATAAGGGAGCATGCCATGAGTAAGAGATTTCCCGGGAGAACTCGGCGGGGAGGACTGCTATCCAACCAATTAATAATCACCTGCTTTCTATTTTAATACCCCTGCTCTCTCACCGGTTTACGAGCTTGACCTTTTTACGCCTTTCTCCTTGTTGCCCGCTGGATTCACTCACTTTTATTAGAATTTGCAAAGTCTCTCCCGCGTAACGTAAATAGTCAGCCCTGGTGGCTCTTCGTTGAGGGACAGAGAGCTCATTTACTTGATACTTGAAAAAACAAAACAAAAGAAGAAATAGAACAGCTTTCAAACGAACTGGACCTTTGCTGGCTTTCATCAATACTCAGGCTTTATCACTAGATTACACAAGCGGAACTACAACGCTCGACATGTATCGGTAACAACCTCGAGGAGAGCAGAGCGGATGGATAGCAAACCAGATAAAGAATTGTCTTTCTACCAGGTAAAGAGAAAGATATCTATTATAGAAAGCCTATAGCCCTATCTTACTATTCTATATCGTTAGCTCGTTATGTCGGTAAGGCGATAGTTGCTTTCCTTTTTTTACAAGGAGAGAGCTGTAAAGGGGACTGGCCTGGAAGTCATTATATGGTTCACAGCTTATGGATCAATAGGAGCTCTAAGGTAAAGCTTTTTTATAAGACTCACAGGAAAAAAGAGACTGAAGGGCGCTCGCTTCCTGCTTTGTTCATTGAATGGATTTCCCGCTTGTAAATGGCTAGCTTTAAGATTTTCTTTATCGGAGAAGAGAATGATAGTAATCCTCATTCAAAGAGAGAAGGGAAGGCATGAATGAATCTATCTATCTTAGATGTAAACCCTAGGCAAAAGTTCTTCATTTATATTCCACCTACGCTTCTATTATCACTAGATCTCTAACTAGTTGCAGCTTACCCATGTACGGTCTATACTATACTATACAATAGGGTATTTTTCACAGTCTACTTATGAAAAAGTCCAAATTTCTTTTGTATTTTTTGATTTTCGTCATCCGGTCTTAGGTCGTGGCCTAGGTTCCTGAAAACATCTGCAGATCGGACCTGGAACAGAGATACATATAGTCAAAAAGCTGCTACCTTTTTCTCTCAAGGCAGCATAGGACTGTGTTAAGTGCAAGGCAAAGAATAAGCCATGCGAGATACCATGAATAACAGGCATACCAGTCCCTCCTCAGGGAAGGAAAGACAAATAAAGAGAGACTTCTGCTGCTGGCTGTTTTGCTTTCGAACCAGCTCTGGGCCCCTGGGATAACCAATCGTCATATTCCCTCCGGTAAGAAAGGATGGTAATAGAGGAAACTCGAAAAAAGTCACATATCTTCTTTAGGTAGCAAGGAGCTCAGCGAAGGGATAAAGCCAGGTTGTTGAAGGAGGCTGCCTTATCCTTCCTAGTAGAACTTCTAATAACTAATAATAAGAAGAATTTTCTCAGAAGCGAGAGCGCACCTCGAGAAAGAAGTCTCAGGAAGTGAGTTAGTTATAGTATTACAGGAGCTAATAGCTTCAGAGAAATAAGCATAGGTGGGAATCTCACCTCCAAGCCTTTCATGGGCCCCAATGATGACGTTAAAATACCCAACAAAAATCCAAAGATCATTGATAGCAGAATGAAGAAACTGAAGATCCTGCTATAAAGATCTCCTCATAATGTAATGAAATTATTAGAAGCATACAAAAAAATGAAAGCGCAGCAGTCATCCGCGGAAGTTGTCGTAAAGTAGGTCTTGGTCCTTGTATCAACCTAAAAGAAAGATATGAGAAAGGCGACCTCTGGCAACACTACCCAATAGACAAATCTACTACGTCTTGACCTTGGAAGTTCCCAGGGTCTATCTTTATAGTAAGGCTGGACGTAATCCTCCCTTGTGGAGTGAAGTGGGATGCTAAAGATACAAAAGTGAACCGTAGGATCTCGTCTTACCCCTTAACCAGGAACTCAAGCTCAAGCAGTCTAAGCCGGCCGGATGGGGTACCTGGTGATAGAGTGAATCTCGAACCTATTTGGCTTTCTTCAAAAGTATGAAGCTTCATCAGGTCAGCGCATTAACAAGTCTAAGCATTTCTAGCTTTCACTCAAGGAAAACAACTGCAGGAAGATTGTTACTTGTTAAACATGTCTTAGCTTCTATTCCTGTTCAAATACTGGCAGCTTCCCTTTGATGTCCAGGTCTGATAAAACCGATGACCACAGGAAGCATTGGATTTCATGGAAACAAAGATCTTCTCCAAAAACGGAAGGGGGTCTTGACGTTAGAACTTTTCAAGATGGGCCTCAATTCAAAGGACTTTTTTCTTCCAATAAAAAACAAACAAATTCTCTAAGAGCTTCTTCGAACCCGGAGAAGAGTTCCTATCCGTCCTAGTTCTTTTCTTGGTCGAGTAGCCAAACTCCGTTTCTGCTTTACCAGATTGGATTGATCTCCTTCGCTTGTGCTGCTTCCTGTAACCGGTTGAGAAGTTGGTCTTTCGTGGTGCAAAACCCGAGAAAAATTCCCAGACTCCACAGCAGCGCTCTTGCCAGATGGGGCGGGGGGGGCAACCCGTACCAAACGTAAAACTTCACAGCGAATCTGTACCCAACGGAACTCAGATTAGAAGCTTTCTACCCGCACTACCTAGACCCACCTCGCCTGAAGCCTTCGCTTTTTCGGAATACGGGAGAGTACGGTAGTAATGGGCGGAATAAGTGGGCTGGCTGGCGGGAACCTGCGGCAGCGCCTCTTGCCCTGCGCTCAAAAACGCTTCAAAGACAAAAAATTATGAACCAAAGTCTCTATAGAATGAATAAAAGCACTGTAAACTATCGGTTGAATGAAACTGAAACCTGATTTCTTCTCCTTTATTCCCGTAACACTAAGATAGCTTTTCTGAAATAAGTTTACTTTGAAAAGAGGTGAAAGAAAGAGGCAGAAGCATAACGCACGCACTTCAATCCAAAGAAGCAAGACGAAGATCTTTTTCTTTCTATACGAAAAAAGGGCTAAATACATACATATAGAGAGGCGCAATCAGTATAGTAAAAATGGGAGGCTATCTGAACAACTAGATTCATTTGGTAACTACTTACCTGACTATATCCCCTCGCCAACTCCCAGCTCTCCTTTAGAAATTGCAACTCCGGAACTAAGGACATTCGGAGAAAGAAATAGGGCATTGGGTAATGGTAGGGTAGATATCTAAAGGGTCGCCTTCTCGATCTTTCGTTGGAGCTTAGCTTCCCAACCGAACAACCCGGTTCTTCCTCTTCTATCACTCGCTTCCCTCGCTTCCATTGTGCGTACTTTCATCTGTTCCATATCTGCTGTTAACTCTTCCTCTCTTGCGGACTGAACATCTTTTCACTTCTGGCTTCTCATCCTTCCTTTCCTTTTTCAAGTCTATTCAAAGATAGAGGAAAGATAGAGAAGAAAGAAGCAAGATGAGAGAGAAAATGGTCTCTTAGAATTAGAAACGTGCGAAGTCTCAGTAGATTCTTATACAGTTACATTTACACTAACAAATGTTACAGTACATCGTCAGGGTCAGGGTCTGAAGTAGTGGAGGCTTTCTGGAAAGACTTTGAAAGTAAGATTTCTGAGTGCGTAAAGTCCGATGTGGAAGGTTCTTCAGATGCGGACGGAGAGAGTTCCAAGGTTAGCCAGTATCACGATCAAGTGGAGAGCAAGCACATATCTTCCAAGGAAGGATTAAGGGCTTTACAGACTCAGATAGAAGATATTAGCACAGAGTTAAAAGAAGACAATAAACATAGGAGTTCACCTAACTTGGTAAAGCTACTGATTCGGGAGTCCCAACCTACTGCAAAGGAATATCTTAAGTCATGCTTGGAGAAAGAGTCGTATTCCAGATTTCGGTCATTATACACGTCAGTGTATCATCATTCACGTCCTAGCTATGGTCTTTCATTGTATTCAATCACAGTCGTCTTTCTACTCTGGTGGAGCAACTGGATAGTGTAGTAAGATCGCAAGCATCTATTCTCAGCCGAAAGAAAAAGACCACGTCAAAGGAGGCTAATAAGGAGTCCAAGCCCAAAGGTCGGAACAAGAGGAAAGTCTATGCTCTTGCCAGCTTCTTGGTAGAATTCATGGTTGACAGGGAATTAATCAAAGTATCTAGTGACATTCACTTCAAAAAAGAGGTAGTCAAGAATCATCGTGGATACATACCCATGGCTTGCTATGCAATGTGTTGCTTTGATATGACCTTGTTACCAATGAAACTCAACCTTCCCATGGTCTGTGAACCCTTGCCCTGGACTCCTTCTGTGAGAAACCCTTCAACCTTATCAGACATGAGAGGTGGGTACCTAAGCGCCCCTGCAGCCGAGTTCTATCATAGGTTTAGGATGCTCACATCTCGTGATCTTAACCATCTCTATGTACAATTACACACTCCGCAGTACATGAAACTGAGTGAGGACTTCAATCACTTGCAGTCACAGGGCTTCGAGATCAACAGTGAGGTGCTAAATTACATCAAGGGAAATTCTAACAGCTTAGTTGATGAGGGTCTTCTAATGCCTCGGATACTTGCCCACGTCAATCTAAAAGTCAAAGAAGCTTTGGTGCTGTTGAAGACTAAGCAACGATGAATGGAGAGGTTGTATTAGCTGGAGTGTTCTATTAACAGAGTTAATGACAAGAGTGCAGCGTGCTAGGTACGAAGACTTTCTCATCACCCTTGCTTCAGCGTATGAAGGCTATCGCTTCTATCTTCCTGCCTTTATGGACTTTCGTGGGCCGCGCTGGTGTGTTGCACTTCCATGAGAGGGACCTGGCCCGCAGTTTAATCGTCTTTGCTGCTGATGAAAGTCAGAAGATACGGGAGCATGAAAGAGAGAGAGTACACCAAGACCTCTCGTGTGCCGCTGCATTTAAGTATCAGAAGTTCCCTTTCTTTGAAGAAGCTCAGAAGTGGTATAAGGGTTCTAATGTCTACCTCGGACGTTCAAGTTGCATTTAAAGCGAGTGATCCCTTTCCGTTTCTATCCAAGGTACTCTCTCTGTCTAAGGGTCGTGACTTGCATAAGGTTCCTGTCACTCAATACTAGTGCATATCAGATCATGTCATATCTCTTGCTTAACGAGGAGATGGGAATACAAACCAATCTCATTCCGTACGAGGGGCGAGGATATCAAGGACATGTACGTATGCTTGCAACAAGAGCTTAAGGATTACTTGGCAAAGGACGAGGAGATCACAGTCATTCATCTATCTATGTTAACAAGAAAGCTTGTGAAATTACTCTTCATGCCAGTTATAAGCATGGCTCAGGATATCAGGGATGTTTACGGATCATTGCTCTCTTATAAGGAAAGTTATGGACTAGCTTCGTCGTGCTACCACTTTTGGACTCTGAAATACCCCCAGTTGCTCAACCTTATCGGCTGGTTCTGCTCTGTCTTGGATAGACCTGTGCACTATAGTCTACCATATTTTACAACGACACAGGACTACTTTTGCAGTAAAGGAGCGGATATATGATCGAGCCGTCAATAAGCGACGTAGGGTGACACTCAGAGTGCCTACTACAGATAGAGACTCCAGAAAGAGTCGAGTGGCTACATGTGTCAATTTGGTTGAACAACTGTCTTCGACAGAAAGAAGAGCTCCTATCTACACAGTTCATGATAACTTTATTACAACTGCTCTTTTCGCTAGGAAGCTCCCAGAAATCTAAACAGATGTCTTTGCTGACCTCCACTTCGGATGATCAATGACTTCCTCAAGAAAAATCTTCTTAAGCCATTCTTCCCATATTACTACATGGATCTATCCAACTCTCCTTCAGTGAAGAAGTCACCCTCTGGACCGGTAGGAGAGTGGCTCCTAAAGGATCCAAGCCCAAAGGTCTATCACTGGGTGAATGACCCTATTCCATGTGAGCATCTTCAATCGATCTTGGAATCTCTGAGGTTGTGAAGAAAGTCAAATGGAATCAGAAGTGTGAAGATCTGGTCACTTGCTATAAGTCCTATGTTTATACTGTTTGCGGGGACTTTCGCAGCCCTTCGGCTGGTGGTCACTGCCATGCTCAGAGAGTTAATGATTTCCACAATCGGATGAATGGTTCTCTTAAGAAAAGCGCAGACGGTGCTGTGCACTACTTTAGTTTACATTATGTCGTAAGACGATGAAGAGGAAGATTCAAACTATCATCGGAATTAGTGTGGAAAACCAGATCACTAAGTGGAATCTTTCGTCGAAGAAAGCCACAGCATATTCGAATTCTGCATCCATAACCATTCCTTACTCAGAAACCGGGTATTGGAAGAACTTGGAGAGTTTCTTTGGTTTCGACGACTTCCGCTTCCACCGAGCTTCCGCCATTAAACGAAGATGGGGGGTTTTCTCTGCTACCGGTCTCTTACCGCGTCCGACATCAGTACCGCGGATAAGCCCAGGTACGCTGGTCCTGACGAAGATGCTTCTTGGGAGCCTCTCGAATGGTTGCAGCCCTCAACTCGGTCTCGCGGAGAATGTGACTATTCAATATCTGTTTACTGAGTCCCCCACACTGAAAAAAGTGAAGGAACTAACCTCTCTTAGCAGCCTTGCTTGCAGGCTTTCTAACTAAGCTCTTCCGATTCAACCCTTGGTTTTTGATTAAAACCTTACCTTAGTCCCTTTCCATACCGGATCGAGGGAGTCCCCCTCTCCTTGTCTGCCGCCCTGGGGTCAAACCTTTTGTACACCGCCCTGACGAATGAATAAGGAATGACCGAGGCACTCTTATACTACTCCTTACCCTTGTCACTTAAAGGGCTAAGTCGAACTAAAGGGCGAGGAAGATTAGTTATAAGCTAAGGGAGATGAGGGATCTATTCCATCTATGAAATTTCCCAAAGCAAAATCCCTACTTACTGAAGACTTCCCTTTCCCATGCTGACTGAATCAAGCAATTCCACTTTCACTCTGGAGGAAAGTGCTTACTCTTAGTAAGTCCAGAAAAGTCTCAAAAAGACAGACTTTATTCAATGACTTGACTTACTGACTTTTAGAGTTCGATCCAAAAGCTGCTGAACGACAAACCGGAGAGTTAGAGACCTTATTTTCTTCCCCTTCTTTTAATGTCTTCATATGAGTCTATTATTACTTTAGGCTATCCTAGCCCCCCCACCGAAGGAAGGGGGAGGAGCGAAAGAAAGAGCAATTGCAGAAGAAGAGGCTGCCCTTAGCTGATTAGCGGATTAGGCAAAGCAAAAAAGACGACAAATTCTATTGATGAGCAATTGCCTGTTTAAAGGAAGAATTCGACTGCCACAGAAGGAGCTGTTCTCGCTGTGAACGAATGCGCTCTCTTAGTAAATATGCTAATGCAAAAAGGTGGCGAAATTGTTGATGCAGAGGTTGGCTATTTTCAATAAGTAGCTGTTAGGGAATGGGATTGATGGAAGAATTGGACAAAGACTGTTTGCGACGACGGATGCGGGATTTCCACTTTTAGGGGCTCTTTTAGCCCGCTCTTTGAATTTCGCTTTCTGCTCCAAGTTCGACAGCGTCTTTATCGACTCAGAGATAACAAATAAGGGATGTATGATTCCCGAACCTTAACAAGATTGAGCTCCGACCCTCCCTTGATCTCAGCCTAACTGGTCATAGGCTAGTTTAAGTCTTTGGTTCCTGACGTCATGGGATGAGAGTCTTCAGGTTTAGAAGGATGAGGTTGGATGGAATGAAAAAAGTAGAGCTTCATGTAATCCCCAAACTGACTAAGGATACATATCCGTCCATTTCAGTTAGAATGGATAGCGCCTCCAGATAAGACAGAACTTCATGCACTACAGATAAGAGAAAGAAGATATTTTCCTTTGTCCCGCTTGATCTACATCCAAATGTCCGCATCATCCTCAAAGATAGTTGTACATAAATATCTAAAATAAGGTCAAATTCCCTCGAATCGAAGGTTGGGTGTGATAGAGCAAAGCACATTTTTCCCATAATAATTGTCTATTTTTGAATTAAGTGCTAAATATGTAATGGAAGAGTACCATTCAATGAAAAAAATATGCATAAGAAAAAACTTTTATTAGCTCAATAATAAAGCCTTTTACCTTTCTTTGTATTCGATCAAAAGCAGAACAAAATGCTGTCCAATGCAAGGCAAGAACTCGATCTTCTTCCTGCCCCCTCTGAGGGAATGGTTTTTCATTTGGCTAGGTGCATAATAAGAGAAGGATGAGAACGCCTTTCAAATGACCTATCTGCGGTAATTTGTTTTAGGTTTTAAAGTCTCCCTTTTTTAGCCCGTTTATGCCCATTTCAAGAAAAAGGGAGGGCATGCATTGGATCAAAAAGAAAGAAAAGAGCCTACATAGCTTCATGATGGAAGGAAAAGATCCAAGATGTCTACATCACAAAGGGGGAATTCCACTAAGACATACAAGAGGTACAAAGAAAAGAGAACAAGCTAAATAGTCCAACATCATTTTCCAAACCGGGTGGAAGAAGAGTCCACATGTTTACTTCAACAAGCCATATATAGACTTTCTTCTTCTTTCCCATGTTCACCTTACCGGCCACTTCGTTCACTTGGCTTTAGGCACTCCAAAGGCATAAGAAAGCATATAAGATAGGCTGATCACCAACCAATTCACCAGAGGCTGATATAATGTATTATTTGGCAGGAGTCAGAAAACGAAGAAATTGATAGAGACGTTTCACTCCTATCCATGGCAAGTCCCTGAGTCACTTCTCATGCCCGAGGAAAGCAGGGAAGACAGTGATATCCGACGGGAGACCGTAGACTGAACTGAAACCTACACTCTTTCTTGTGTGTAATGAGTGGCTACTAGTTAGAATGAATTCTTTGAGGTCTTTAAGACTCTAAGCTAAGCTCTTTATTAAACCATAGGGCAGGAAACTGAGTAAGCTAAACCGAAAAGGTGGACTGCAAGATGGTTTTTTTTACTTTGAAAAAAAGAGAAGCAAAGAAAAATCAAGCTAATGTTTTTGAAAAGGATGTGGTAGATACTAACAAATCCTGCAGCCTCCGAGGTTGTGTCATCAGAGGTGCCTCGAGGTGAATCTGAAGAGTCTTGTCCTGATGAAGAGTTTCGCGACGCTTGTTAGAAAATGCCTAATGGAAGATTTTTAGTTGAGGCTAGGAGAGGAGGGCCTTTTGTGCCTTGCGAAGAGAAAGACCATCTTTGAGTCTATTAAGCGCGGATCTTGCCTCCTTCTGTCAACGAATCCATCCCTTCTTACTCGTTCCAAGTCTTCCATTCCACTTGCTCCCACGAGCACCTGCTTTGTTTTTGGAAGAAGCCTCAGGGGAGGTATACGAACTTGAACTCTTCAACCTTTCATCAATGCTCGAAGAATGAACCCTTGAATAGGGCTATCCCTTTAGCTCTTCACCCGCTCGTTCCCCAAGTGCTATAGTTGCTCTTTCCTAAGCTTCAGGGTTTGGGGAATAAGTACTCGTTCTCCCGGCTGGCCTCTTTCTTTGACTGAGAGTACTGGGGCTTTTCACTCAAGTATAGTAGGCGCTGTTCCACCAGAAGTATAAAGCGAAAGGAAGCCTGACCGCTTCTCTCTCTCTTCTCGATTGGCTTGGCGCTGCTACGCCTAGGTCAAGCCCCTGAGGAGACCCTGACTTGCCTGAAACTTCAATAGCTTGGCACTCTCATTCTCATCTTCGGTATGTGACAAAGAAAGATCTTTTTTTCTCGTGCTCAGCTTTCTTCAGTTCCAGAGACATTGGCACCCTCGCGAATCACTTAGATGGAGCTGACAATAGACAATAGAAGAGATCGGGTGAAAACTCAGACTTGCTTTTACCTCATCCATTCCATGATCTCAGGTTCTTCCCGACCGTGGAACTGGCTAATCAAATGCCGTTGCCGTTGAATTGGCGTAGTCGTAACCGGTTCAACTCAAACTCATTTGCCTTTGGCTTCACTTCTGTCTTTTGGCGAGACTATGAATCTATACAGATAAGATGATCAAGACCTTTCTTAAAGATTCCTACTCTTTCCCGTCTTCCGGATGCACTTACCTGAATGAATCCTATCTCCCGGCCTCCTCTCTCGCCGTCAATCGCTGCTCCTAGAACCGGGGTCATGGGCGAAAAGAAGAGGGGCGAGTGAATCAGGCTCCGTGCCTGTCAATCTAGTTGCTGGTTGATCTCCCTCAGGGCGAGTTGCTATCGCTGCTTCCTCTTTCGTTCAAGCGGCATGAAGCAAGCAGATATGGAGGGACAGGCCCGGATCGGATCTCAGACGAACAGAAAAGCAAGCCAGTAGAAGTAGAGGTGCAAGTTCTTGCTCCAGTACTGGGATAGGGGTGGGAGGCTGATAATCCAATAAATCCAATTGCTTAAAATCCAAATTCTTTGTAATAGAAAGATTGATCATGAGCGGATGGTTCAGAAGACGAAGATGAAAATCAGGCTGCACGGAGGAACCCCTCTCACGACATTATGAGAGAGGGAAAACCCAACCTTCCAACGTCGAGGGAGAAGAAGTACTTCGACCTAAGACCACCAACCCCAGCCCCAAATCCTTCCTTCCCCTTAATGGCAACTCAATCTCAAATTCCATTTCAATCTAAGCCCTTCCTCTGCTCCAATTCTGTAGTATACCCATTTACCTGGGAGGAAATCCTATTCTTCATTTGCGGAAACAACAGCATATGTCTCTGCGTCAGTGTCGGCTTACCTGACCCCACCGACCATTCTCAACGTGGCTTAAAAGCTCTTAGATTTCCCTTCTCGAGGGAGTTTCGTTTAGCCCCGTTCCCAAGATCGATCCCTTTCTTTAGGGACCTTTCATACACTGATTTTAGAGTAGGGTCTGACGCCCATATCTCCGCTCTTTCTACCTTATTATCCCCGAGGAGCCTCCAAAGGTTTTTCAATGGCAACAAGCCCTTTTTTTTTGAGGGCCCGGTTGGCAACCTCTATCCAGCCCGTCATTCTGCTTAAAACTTTGTAGGATTTGAAACTACCCTTGCTCCACCAGCAAGAGCTTGTCTAGCTGTCCACCTCTGATCACCATCTGTTTCGACTCGTTCGTTACCTAGTGATGAGCTTGACTGGTGCTCTAAGACGAACGCGGTCCGATCTGGCAAAGCTGGCTCAACGTATGCTCTAGCTCCAAGATTCCAGTTTGAGTTTGAAATGCAGGTATTGAGGTCGGTCTGTGGTGCTATCCCCCCATACAAATGCCTTAGCAAGTCGGCGGGTGATTCGGCTACTTTCGTTCCTGCTCAACCCCTCTATGGATCAGCCGCCCAAGAGATATGGACTAAGGAGGAAACCGTCCACTATGAACGCTTCGTCATGCTTAACAGTATAAAGCCCAGTAAGGCATCGCTACAGATTAGCTTCGGGTCAACTTATCTTCTCCCTCCGTGATATCAAAAACACAAAACTTCTTCTTTTTTATATCCGTAATAAGATCTCCAATCTCTTTTGAGAAAAAACGTTGGAATCCATCGTGGTTCACATCGACTATGGGAGTGGCAACGTTTATTATTATATTCTATATTATAAGTAAGCGACTTTTATACCATAATAAATAGTGGAAGCTCGCTCCAGTAGGAAAAAGTATGGAGTCTAACCCGTAGCTTGCAGCTCTTCCTGCGCCCTTATTCCTGACCGAGGCAAGAAAGTCTTGGGATGTTTTCGGCATAACTCGTGGTTATGACTTCTGTTTCTCCTATATCGATTTCTTTGGATTATGCAAATAGGAGTTCCAGCTCTTAGATCGGGCAATACAATACGTCTTTGGAATGAAAAATGTGGACTCATATGCGGGATTACCCAGGAGATGCCTTCCTAAGCCCAAATTACTGGATTTCCAGCTTTCTTGAACCGGATTATACTGATCCGATTAGGCAGAAGAGTAAGCAAAAGATTCACCCCAGAGAATAGCCTGGAGAATCAGTCCCGAGTATAATAGTAAGCGGAGATGGCAAACGTCTTTCTATATTGATTGTTTTGACGGTTTCATCTGAGTTCTACAGGAAGAGACAACTTCCATTGTAAATCTCCAAACAGCTGCTTTGAAGCATCTGGTATTGCTTCGCCATTAGGTTATCCTTCCGCTCTTATTGGAGCGGCAAATTCCTAGGCGATTTCCTGCCGCGAAGAGTAGGTTGTCGTCAATGTCGAGAAATCTGCTGCATTTTTCGTCTTTCTTTTTTGACTCTCCTTCCTGCTTATCGAGGTTTTGGAGTAAGAACAACTAGCAATCTGGTTATTGCAGTTCTCTCGCGCCATATGTCTCAATTTGACCTCTTAGTTTCTCTTGGGAAAAGACCGAACTAAGGGCAGCTCCCGCGGAAGCTATTCTTGCGCTACCTATGCCCTCAATCGAATCAGAAATCTGGACCTATTGAAACTAGCATGTGTTAAACATATCTGAATCCGACTTGGAGCACTGGTTGGTGGATCTCAACAAAACCTGTTTCCTAGGTCATTGTTTATACTGGAAATCGGGTTTTTGAGACCTTAGATGAGACAATACAAATCTAACAGAATGGAATGCAGCGTGGCTTCAAGCCAAGCCATTAAGGCGGGGTTCGGGCAAGAGCGAGTAGGCAGGTACAGGTAAGAGTGAAACCCAGGCTATTGCTTCTTCAAGGCTTAGAGCTCTTTCGTGTTGAGAAGTTGGTCCACCCCCGGATTCTACGACTAAAGATTCCAGATTTGGCCAATAGGGGGTCTTGAAGGCGCTGGAGTACCACACGTTGGTAGATATCGGAAGAGGTCGGGTTCTCGATCGGAAACCTGAAGCAGCAAAAAGGTACAGACGGCGGGAAAAGCATCAGAGGCAGACAGGTCCGTGCGTGAGTCTGTTAGGCAGTTTTAGTCATTGATGCTGGAGATAGGGAACATGGCAGAAGAAGACAAAGGTGTTTAGGTTTGAGATGGGTCGGAAGGAGTGGGCACGGAAAGAGCTGCTAAAACGCAATCTGCAGGACCTGGAGCAATTCGAGTAGCAGAAGGCGACTATGTAGAAAGTTCGTCAACCACCAAATATGATAAAACAACTAATGAAACCCTTGGTCCTATGGAACAGATAAGTATGGGCCTTACTCAAATAGGGGGTGCAAGGAAAAGCTATGGGTAAGGTAGGAAGGCCTGTGATTCATTAATTATGTTTAATGCGCTTCGTCGTTGATACTAATAGAAAAAGTCAAAGAAAAAGAAATGGAAGGGCTATCCTTCTGTACCTTGAACCTAGCTCCCATCACCATGCCCTGTTTGTGCACAGTTTGGATGAAAAGAGTGTGCAATGCGTGGAGTGAGATCACAACCATACCTTTTTCTTTCAATTGCTCTAGTGAACATAAGCTTCGAGTACTTTCTAATCTTCTAATCCTTTTTTTATCCAAATTTTATCTTATTTCCTAACGTTTTACATGCTTCTCAGAAGAAATCTTATTGGAAAATGGGATAGCTAGGAAAGGGAAATACTTAAATGAGACTTTGATCTTCCTACTGGTACTGGCTCGATTATTACATTACTTCTTCTTAGCCCTCTGGGGCTATCCTATCTTAGCAGGATTGGATGATCCGGGTATGAACTCTCTCATTGCTTTCAAGCTCATTACGAAGCTTAGACATAGACATTACATACATTTTCGGGCATGCCCGAAGCAGCTTAAACTAAACATCCTTGTTTCGGGAACCTATTTTTTCATATCGTTTCGACTCTAAGAAATCTAAGAAATTCGTTTTATTATGCCGTGTTAAGCATATGATATGCTTGTCGTGACACACAATAGATTGCTGAAACATTCTTGACTTTACTCGTCTTGAGCCCGCCTATCCAGAAACCAAGAGAGAAGGGAATGACCAAGCAAGCGAGCAGAACCCAACTACCAATCCTGGAACTGGTGGTAATCTAACGAATTCGGGAAAGGTAGTGACCTCGCCCACTTTAAGGCTATGCCATCCTCATCTGCTGCTACCACCTATTGCCTTACCCCCATCTTTGCCGCTTTCCGCTTTCTCGGCTTCCTATCCCAAGGCTGATGAAACTCTATCAGTGGGTGGGGGTCAAAAAGTACTTGACTAGCTTTCTTTTCCTTACGAAATTTCTTACTGTCTTACTGTGGAAAGATTATCTGCTGTCGATACTCTAGGGTCGAATGGAGGGGGAAGGAAAAACCTTTCCGAATCTTAATCTTGGAAATGGGAAGTATCAAGCCCTGGTTCAGTCTCTTTACCTGCTTCGTCTAAAGAAAGCAAGACTCCTCAGATAAAGGAGGGGTTCCTTTGGGAAGAATATATAACAATTGAACTGATAAACCAATATCAGTCTCAAGGGAAGTTAAGTTAGTACTTTCATCAGCGGCTTAATATGATCAAAAGCTTTATTTAACTCGTAATACCGCGCTTCGAGAGGATAGGCGAGGTTCCCAAGCGGTAAAGACCATACAGGAGTTTGATGCTCACGGAAAGTCTGTAGTTCGCTGGTATTTTTTCTTTCCCACTTGTTTTTCTCTGTGGGAATTGAGAACCCCTGTTTGCTGTACTAGCCCCTGACCTGTGAGTGAGCCTACACTATCTCTATTCGAGTGAGTTCCACTTCTTATATGCCATCTCTCCTCTCCAGCTTCTGAGTGAGAGATTCGAGGACTGCGGAGAAAACAAAAAGAAGAGGTCTCGAAGAGCCTAGGAACAATCCTCAAAAGCTTTCTGAAATTCCGTAAGAAAAAAAAAAGAGAAAGAGAAGTAGTGGCCACAAGGTTTAGAATGGAATGATTAGAGTACCCACGGAGCGGTAAGAAATAGGAATTCTCTCGTTAACCCTATCATCAGTCAAAATCTATACCAAGGGAAATGCTTTTAGTCTTTGAGTCACAGGAGGATGCTCTATAATAACTATTTTCCGGAGGCAGATTCGCAAGAGCTCTTAACCAGCGAACGGAATACGGGCGAGCCCTCTTACGCATGTAGGGTTAGGATCCAGGGTAATTGAATCCGTCTCACTTCTGCGCTCTTTGCGGCGGTTTGAGTTTGAAACCGATTGAAATAGCTTCCTGCGCCCACGTGTAGCGGTAGGCAGGAATGCGTCTTAGTTTTGGGGGGGTTCGCTAGCTACTAACCCTCGGGTAGGACAGTCTTTCTGAAAGGGGAGGAAGCGTTGAGTCTTTTACATCATCTTCTGTAGAATCGAAAAAAAGGTAATAAAATGAGTCTGTAAGGAAGCTTTAGTTCCACTTCTCTTGAAGCGTAATACCCTTCTTGCTAGTTTTCCTATCCTCGAATCTAAGGGGGAGCTTGATTTACGGCGAAGACCTGTGAACATCCGAACATTTATTCCATCACCCAGGGAACGAATGGGGGTAGCTTCCTCTCTGCTAGGCTAGGAATAGGAAGACTTGAATTATAAGAATTCGAAAGAGTTCCACCCTCCGCCTTTTCTTAGGGGAGTTTAAGTTACCCTTTGACTTAGAGTTAGAGTGAGTGCCTCTATCGAAGTTCTAAGATTACCACCTTGGTCATTTTATTCCCGTTAGACCTTACCCAGATTGGATACTCGCTTTGAGAACCAGTTAACCCAGCATCCGAATCCGATAAAGGACTTTCCAAGGAAGACTGAATAAGATTTAAACGGATTCTCTGACCAAGAGGGAAATCTACGCGAACCTAGCCCCACAGTCAAGGACTACAGGAGAAAGATTCGCGGAGGAAGCACAAGAACTTGTCTCTAGCCTTACCGCTCATCGAACGAACCCTGGATCCTAACCCTCGGATTGATTCCCATCATCAGTTGGAAGTTTAGGCACCAAGGCGGATTAAGCAAAAAAACCGGGCTACAACGCTTGAAGGCGTCGACTCTACAGGGTTGGAATGAGCTAGTATAACCCGGGGAGCGGAGCGATCAAGTCCATTTTTCATCACTAGTAATCGAGACCATTGATTAGAATGTTCCTGAGGCGGGAAGGCAAGGAGATTACTTAGCGCATTGACTAATTCCATTTTGACTAGCCTAATGGCACAATAAAAAGAAAGCCTCAACAAGGTCCGAGGTAAAATGCGGTTTGTCTCTCCACTAGGGTTATCAGAGTTTATCAGCATAATAGAAAAGAATCCGCTATTGGGTAGGCATTCCTAGCAGCAAGATAGGTTGTCTTTGCTCCGCTCCTGGGTCATACCGGTGCCCCGACCAATATCAATATTGAGTACCAAAACAGGGATGACCAATCGATAGTGCGGTGGGAATATCTTTTCTATCTATGGTAGCGCGGATCGAGACGACGTGACAGACTATTGACAACATCTTTCATAGGGGAATAAAAACCTTGTGGTACGGTACTCCACCTTGCGGGGTTATATCCCATACTTTGAAGACCAAAAGGGTCCCCCAAATAGATTGAATCTTGATGAGTCGAAATCCTCTGGCCTACTTTTTTTCCTCAAATACTTAATCCTCGTCTTCATCATACTTTGAAAGCTCGCTTCTGCCCTTTCACCATAGACAAGCCTGAGATCTCCACAGGAGAGACCAGACCGACCTTACCTACCTCTTCGAAAAGAGCCTGGAACAAAAGAAGCTGAAGCTGAAGAAGTTACAGGCATCTGAGATTCTGAAATAGGAACCCTTGAGAAAGAGCCCGGCAGCCTTCCATACCTACCAAGTCTCACTGATCGCCCTAGCGAACTTCCCTCCGGTATTCCATGTAACCTATTCGAGAACTTCTTTCTTCTCTTTCTTTCGAACTTTGACCTCTAAAGAAAAGCAGTCAGAACTCCGTATAGTGGGACAGCTTCTCAATTCTATCCTTCCCCCGAGCTACCCCAACGTTCTTCCCTTCCCGGTATTCCAACTCTTCGAACAAAGATATGAGATACCGTACCGAGCTACAAGATTCGATACCACTACGCTTTCCCATACCCAACCTGTTAGTTATCACTACGTACCGGTAGACGGATTCTCTTTTCTTGTATTCCACCTCGCTTTTCGATTCGCTCTCCCTTTTTCTCCGGTAGTGGAGTCTTCCTCTATGGCTTTTTATCCGGTAGTGTAGTAGACCAGATTCTCAATTCTTTCCTTCCGTGGGTGGGTTGTAGGCCAAGACGAGCGAACGTAGCTTTCGAATCAAGCCCTTAACGCTACAACTCTTCACTTTTGACATCGTTCTATCGCGCCTATTGATCATACCTTGCTACAGAGCGAACAAAGAAATGCCATGGGAAAAATGCAATTAGTTCTGGGTTGGTTTCAAGTCTTTACCCGACCAACGAGTGTGCACTCCTTTCACACAAGCTCATTTTCCCGTTCCGTCTTAGTCCTCTTTATCGGTGTTGGGATTCGGAACCGTAGATACTTTACTGCCGGGTATGGAGCCTATGATATCTACTTGTACGCTTTTCATAGGGGTAGGCGAATACCTGGCGAACGTATACGGACTTCTCAATTCTATCGGCTCGAGTGGGCGCGCTACCTTTCTTTTTCGCCGGTTGACTCAGAGCTCCAAACCGGTATGTAACCCGTTTATGGAACCTATGAGACCGGGTTGCTTGGTTTTGATGCCCGCCCCAGTCGCCTATCTTGCTTGCTCTCTTCTCTCCCTTGCGTAAGAGCTTCCATATCCGTATCCCCTCGCTGCGTAAGAGCTTCCATATCCGTATCCCCTCGCTGCGTAAGAGCTACAACTCTATTATCCGTTGCTTTTCCATTCTATCGCGTTATCGAATCTCTCCCGAGCTACAACCCGTAAGGGAGAAAATGGATTACTTACCGGGAAATTCTTCTTTCCTCCGGGGTGGGAACCACTACTATCACCATCACGATCAGCAGGGTTGGTTTCAAGTCTTTACCCAGATGAGATATGAGATACTGAACCATCACGATCTGGGTATGGAGCCTTTCGACTTTACGTTCCACCTATGAGACAAAACGCGGGGATGGAGCCAGCAGCCTATGAGACTTTACTTTACGCGGGGATGGAACCGTCAAGACGGTATCAAATAGCGTTAGCGCACGGAAAGAAAAACTGTGTTAGCTCGGGAACGACGGTATCGATCGAATGCAGCTTTGTGCTTATGGTATGGAACCTATTCGACGCGGGGTAGGTGGGAAGTGACGAATACCCAACCGAGTCGAACGATAAAGAAAGCACGTAGGAGCCGTGGGACAGCTTCTTTCTTTCTTCCTTTCCGGTCTTGGGATTCTCTTTTCCCCTTCCCAGCCGGTATGGAAGCGAACCTCTTCGTCCGTTACGTCGATCGGCCATAGAAGCAATTGTTTATGGTTGGTTTATATACCCTTTGCGGTATTCCATTCCCCCTATTGTCCTTGTAGTTTTGGGTCATTGGAGTAGTTTTCTTTGACAAGAAATATCATAGTAAAAGAAGAAATCTTTCTTCTGTCTTAAGGTCTGGGAAGGCAGGTTCGCTGCACCCTCTCCCCACAGAGCGACGCCACGAGAGGCCAGGTGGGTCGGCCCTAGAAGCAGGGATAGAGGGGGGTATAAGGCACTGCACTCCTTTGCAGACTTGAAGGCAGGAAAGATGAAGTCAGGTGGGAAAAGCTATAACAGAATGGACTCATCAGCATCCATGTTAAAGAATTCTCAATATGCTTAACACATGGAAGTCGAAGTTGGACTTTTCGGATCTTGCGGCGGAGCGGCATACCAAAAAAAAAGAAGAAAAAGCCCATCTCGCAACCTTTCTTAACTAGAAAGAGGGGGTTCCCTGGGACGACACGATATTGATAGAAGCTTCTTTTTCATTCTTGGACAAGAAAATCGAGAAGATTGCGTTCAATATTGCCTTTCGCCTGATAGTTTATGGAGCTATCATCTTTCCTAAGCTGGGTTAACCGCCGGGTCATGCTTTTTCTCCAATTTCTCAGGATCAAAGCGCTGCGCATGCTGGCTGATCACCTGGCCCACAAACTGGTCCAGGTTGCGGAAATCGAAATCCGAGCGAGAGGCGGAGAATTTCGGCCTGGACCAGTTCTTCAACTTATGGCGCTCTCTTTTTTAGCGCCTTTTTCTTTCTTTCAGTTGGGCCTGTAAAATCGCCTTAATGCGGCCTGGATTCCTTTCCCCGGTTCGGGAGCCTCCTCAACGGGAACTTCTACTTCTTCCCGTGGAGGCAGATTGAGATCAATGTCCCATCGAGGGAAAGGGTTTTAGCTCGATGCGCCTGAACCCCGAACCACTGGATGACCTCGGCTAAGTCCGAGAAGTAGCTTACCGCCCACTCATCCCAAGGCTTTAAATAAAATACGAAAAATAAGTAGAAGTAGCTTTATCTTTCTAATGCTTTGTCTCATTGTCTATCTCGTAATCATTCGATGTAGTCCGAATTAGCTCCTACTCCTTTATTGTTGTTGGTTTTGACATAACATTCTCGGCCGCTCAAGAGACTGACTCTCTCTCTTTATTTAAACGCAATATCTTTTAGTAGCAGAGTGACTACTGATTTATGCTCGTAGTTCCTCTCTTGTTAGTGTACTCGTGGGACTCGGTAGTGCGCTCGTGATACAGTACTCTACAATAGCGCTTACAGCAGCTCGTAGCTATTGTATGCATGGGAGTGAGGAGATATTGATTGCACTAGCTAGCCCGCCGTTTTCTTGCTTCCATCCGCCTGGTGGGCCGACCTTAGGCTTGACAGTTCGAAGCTTTGGTTTAGAGCATCCGCGAAGTCTTTTAGTAGCCTCTTGGCCGATTACAACGGCACGCTTACTGACAGGGATTATAGATCCGTCACGGCCCCCTTGTAGATCAATTGGAAGCCGAGGGCCTTCGCTGGATCGTCACCATGTTGACATTGAAATCGTCGGTCTGGTGCCTTCTCTCCCTGCTTCAATCAATGTTAAGTCTGACTACGAGGCTTCGCCGCCCGCAGCACTTGAAAGACCGAACAGGAAATGAAAAGTCGTACTACAACAACTGCCCTCCCCGCTTTTGATCGACTTGCCCACACAGCGTCTTTTTTGAGAGAATAGGTCAAAGGGGCTAAGTGACTCTCGAAAGTCGTCTTTTGTATCGCGTCAAGAGAAATGACATAGATAAGATCATTGCGAGTTTCATTGTGGAATTCATTGATCTCGGAATTGGATCCCAATAGTAGCTGCTGCCCAAAGGTGCTTTTTGAAAGCCGGTCACCGGTAGGCGTCGAACCTTTCTTACTTACTTATGAAGAAAGCTACGTTTTCAAAAGTCATTTTTTTTTCTATAGTTGGCCGAGTTGTGAGAAAAGAGGGCGGACCCGGGTGGAAGTCCGGGAAGACCTAATTATTGAGGAAATTTGGCTCGAACGGTCGAGGATGCTGATGCTTGACAGCGCCTTACAAGCCCCTAAAGGGTTGGGGAAATACCCATGAGAGTTGGGGGCATAAAAGACTTTGTTCAATCGACTCAAAACTCAAAATAAGGCTGCCGGTCGCATGCAGGCTCACCTTATTGAATGAAGGAAGACAGAGAATAAGAAGCAAGGTGCGCCATACGGTAAGGAGTAGTTCACTTTTCCTGCTCCAAACATATACCCATTTCTATTTATTAATAATAGAAGGCTTCATTCAAGGAGCAAGATCGACAAGGCATAAACCGTCCACCACATAGAGCTCGGGAGCCTCCTAACTAAGGAAGCTCTATATTCTATTGTTGTTGATGGCAAGGATTGAGTTTGACATTGGTTGGACCCTCTATAAGTATAAGCGGATTCTCTTTATTCGTGAACTGAACTATACTTAGCCACTTCCCATCTATCTGAAAGATTAAGAATCCACTGGTTCAACGAGACCAACTGAAAGCGGATCTACGCTTCGAGCTGCAACCAGAACAAGGGTACAACCTATACGCTTCAAAGAAGCAAGAAAGAAGCTAAAGACGCAGACCGGGGTAAGCCAAGGCTTAGGCTAACTCCGAGCATCGTTCGTGCACCGTTCATGTTAACTTAGCTGCTGGAAGCTTTTCCAAAAATGTGTGTTCTTTAGTTAGCATTGATTGCTAATCAACTGAGGATTGTTGAATGGTTTCTTTTGTTCAACTTACCGGAAGGGAAAACCTGAGATCATGCATAGGTCATCATCGTTCTCATTGGATTGAGAAAGCAACGTCTTTCAATGCCTTGATCCACCCGCCGATGAGATAAAGGTGAGAACGTCCCAAAGGTTACGAAATCAACGGAAAAGGCATAACAAGCAAGTCAGCTGCTTCGGTACGAAAGCCTGACAGCGCATGAAAGAGACATTTTTCGATTTGATGTAGTTGAATAAGATAAGGTAGTGCTTTCCAACAATAATGGATTAAAGCGGTTTTCTTACTAATGAAATGAGTGGAAGACGGTCTCGGTCCAAGGCATTCTCTCAAGTAGCAAAGGCAAGACGGAAAAGCAGGGATAAAGGTTGCTAGTTACCGCCTAGCGGTCGTCAGGGGGCTCTTTCACCTCGTTTTTGTGTAAAACGTATTTCTCGAGGACATGGAATGATCCAGGCCTTCGGCCTTCGCCTACCCTTGCCCCCGCCTGGCCCTCTTCCAGATAAAAAAGGAAGATCAGCCTCCAATCCAAGGACCATAACATAAGGATCCCGGTCCAGGTCAAAAACATCCCTTTCGCAGGGGTGCTTTGATGATCGGAAATATGGAGAAAAGACCAAGAAATGCAAAATAGAAAATGCATGTTTTAATCTATGCATACACATGATACACGGATAATATAAAACAAGGTTGGGAATGTCACGTTAGTTATTATTCGAATGAAAAAGTTCTGAAGATTCTATGTATATGATCGGGCTTTGTTTGCAGATAAAAAGCTTTGCGAGCTGCTTTTCCGACTTCCTCCCAAACTTTTCTACGTCCTGAGAACTAAGAATTTTTTCCAAACCATTCCAAGATTAGACCGGAAAGATGATCAAAGCACATATTCTCGTACAGTCACTCCCTCTAACTTCCCCCATTCCCTATCGCTCCAAGTATTCCGCTCGTTCGTTCCAGGGATGAAGTCACTGCTTCGATAGAAGCAGGGGTTTCTCACTTATCTCGTTTCGTTAGCTCTACTTTGATTTTTTTCTATTTCTTTTTGGTCTTCAATCTTTCAAAACAGTTCAAAGAAACGTGGTGACTCCAGATTGAAGAGATGACCTTTCAAATCGCAATTGCACGGATCGAACAAGTGCCAGTGCAGTGAGGGCGTTAAGCTATAGGTAGCCAGAATCTGTTTTCATAAAGAGTGGTAAGTACGACTTCATTCTTTCTGATCAGAGAAGTGTCGTGAGAAGAATGGAAGGCTACTTCGCTCTGCTGGATGTGGATGCGCCGGATCCCGTACATCTAGTGCAGTGGAACTCACCTCTTTCTGTTGGTTAATAGGCTCTGCCTTTGCTAGTGAAGCTTTCACTCGAGCAACAATTGGATCAATTGGTTCTTAAACTTATACGACTTGATCGAGATAAAGACCCTTACTGACCGCCTTGTAATAGATATCCAGAGTCAAGCTCTGGTTCAATCAACCGGGCGCTGCTCGTACTGAAGCGAGCGTTTTTTTCAAGGCTTCTACGAAGTAACTCAGCCTGAGTCATTCGATGAACTTGGGCTGGGCACGGGCATGGGCGGCTTCGAACTTTTGGCGTTCCTGGGGCAGAGGAGAATGACCTGATGAGGGCAGTTGCGCCCTTCCTGAAAGAAGAGGCAAGCGACAATCCGGACCAAACGCCGCAGGCTGGTGCATCCCCGGTCCTCTCGAATGATGATTCGGGGGCTGATGCATCTTCTGAATCAGATGATAGTCTTCGGAAGAGGTATCTGTGTCCGCGGATGAGTCAGAGGTCGGGGTTTCCTCGGAAGTAGCCGACTCAACTCCGCAGTTTTTTGGGAAATGGGAAGAACGGGAAAAAGATCTCTTTCTTCGGGCCGGAGGAAATAGACGAGGAATATTTCCATGATATTCCTCGCAACCTGAACGAAGCTGCCGCCCTAAGTACCAATCTCATCTTTACTTTGAAGAATTCGAAGTTGCTATGCAGGAGAAGCGAGTCGAGCTCAAAGAGCACCTATGCTCTCTCGTTTCAGATGACCACGATCCGGAAATGGTCAACTATAGAGAAGATTTACATAGAACGGAACTAACAAGGCGGCTTGATGATGAGTGTAGAGACTATTTGGAGGATCTGACTAAAGAGATCGAACGGAAGGCCTGCTACCGGAATGTTCGCGGATTGCCTGCCTATCGACCGAACCGCCTGCTGCTGCCGCAAACGGCTGAACTGAAGGATCGAACTATTCACAAGATTCGTGTACGGATTGCGCCTGCCTTTCTCTTATTTAAGAGAGTCCCGAGCAAGTACAGTATACGAGTACGAGTTTGACAGCTACAGGGAAGAAGCTGGGGGCTAGGCATACTATAGCATAAATGAAAGGGAAGTGCGGATAACTATTTCATAAAAGTCAAGAGCTTAACTGCTTACCTGTACTGCTACTACCAATTGTCGGAAGACTGAAATGTTTGACTTAACCATTCCTTTATTTATAAGGAAAGTCCATAGATGTCCAATACTATACGCACTCCCCTATCTGAGAAAGCTTTGAATGTCTTTTTCCTCAGATCCATTTTTAGAGAGGTGAGGATACCATAGAGCAACCCTTATAAATAAAGTAGCGATGCCTCCGTCAACTTGAGCAGACAAGCGTCATGAAGATCCTACATTTTTCGCAATACAAGGCTTGCAAACGGAGTCCCAATTGACCAAATTTCATTGGCTTTTAGTTGTTCTTCACTTGCCGACCCTTCGCCCCGCTGCCTTCTTCCAGACGTCTGTCTTGGGATGTCATTCAATTAGTGATGGGAGCTCGTGCTAAGACATGGATTGCAACTTCCCACCCTAGCAGTGAAAGACCAGTCATAATACAGGTCTTGCTTTAGACTATTTCACAGATCCTCTGACTGAACCTTGCATACCGTGCTGCTCTGGTTGTAGGTTCTACTAGTTGCTTCGTAGAAAAGAAAATCACTGGACTAACTTCAAGCCTCACTTCGAGGAAAGGCCCTGATTTCGGCATTGGAGAGCTTCCGCAGCACTTCTGACAGTTCTAGTTCCGCTTTCCATGCTGATTCTTTCGACTCTATACCCATACCTGCTTCAATGAACGCTGGGTTCAAATGAAGGTCATTAAAAACTCTCTATGATATTTGAAGATAAGGAATGATTTTTGAATAAGCAAGGGAAGACGTCATCGAAAGGGGGAGTGACGCAGCTCCAGGAGAAGCCTTTGTTTCCCAAACAGTTGAAAAAAGGGAAGGAAGCCCCAAAGAAGGCATCTCGTTAGTTCATGCCCCTCCACATAAGAACTACTATAACGCCACCAACCTTCGTTGCATTCTCCAAACAGTGTCCGTCCAACCAGTCCGGTTTCATTCTCTAGGCGAAGTCAGTGCCCGCCTAACCCATAGATAGAATAGAAGGGTCCGGTTCTTGAGGTCTCTTCCATCCAGCAGGCATTCCGAAAAGCGTCCGTCCCAGCTTCTCTAAAACTTGTTCCCGTTGCTCGGAGAAACTCATTCCAGTTTGAGAAGCGTCAGGCTTGGTCAAGAAGTCCAAAACAACCCATTTTTTATAGAAATCCAGTCCTGGCCAGCAAGCTGTTGTAGCCGCCTTTTAGAACCTTCCGATCGATATGTGTGGAATTTAAACCCCCACATCAAGTTCGGGTGAAGTGCAAGACCAATCAGTCCCTGTAGCAAGTGAAGCATTAGGAATGGAATCCGCGAGCAAACCACTGAATGTTGAAGCCGAAAACGGAGAAAGAACATCTGCTCTTTCATTCATTTGCCTGCTTTCCAACTGATGATAGTTGGAATGAATGTTCTCTAACTATGGAAAGACGAATTGTCGCTCCATCATCATACACTAATTCTCCACTGGGGTGCACACAACTCATCTCAGCGGATAGAGACGAAATGCTTGGCGAATCAGTCAATCCGGTAAAAACCCCTCCGTTTTGTGAGTTGGGCTTACACTGGAAAACGAACGAGTTGAGCCGTTTGTGATTCATTCGTATGTTCTGTTCCAGCAAGGCGAGTGCCTATTCCGAAGGAGAATACTAAGCATTGCACGGGAAAGGAGCAAAGCGTCTTGAAAAGAAAAGCGTGGATTCTCAACATCCGATAAGGCAAAAAGAAAGGCATTCGATCCATCATACTTCTACCATGGCATGTCCCCTGAAGTATGTCAGTTTCCAAATCTGCTTAAGCTCAGAATAAGAATGACTTTTCTTAAGTCCCGATCTCGAGCTCAGTAGTTCGAGAGCTCCTTGCCCTCGGTGCGCTGGGAGTAGTCAGCAAATCCTTCTCGCCTTTTCTCTCGCAACTCCCCTTGGTCGCCTTGCCTTGCCCTGCCAACCAATGGCACTACTAGTAAGCCCCTTGCACCGCCTTAATCAGGGTATCTTTACCCTGCTGAGCTGTCCCCCTTTCTTCGAGTTGCTTTACGCTCTTACTCGCGAGTACTTTATTTTTCTTGTGCCTATTGCTTCTGTGCCCGTTCGTGCTTCTTGCGATGGGGTTTTCCGGCGGGTGTGCCGGTGTAGGTTCTGTGCAGTTCGATTACAGTCTGGACTTTGAGTCTTTACTGAAACCGCAAGTCATACCCTTGGGTATACACTGTTCTCGAAAGCAACTATATAATGATCTTTCAATACGGTGTGTTACGATTTTTATATGACTTGGTGAGAATTGTTGAGGATCCGTTGTCTTTCCAAGTGGGGAGTACTGGTACTTCTTCTCTCTGTGAAGTCGACGACCCTAATGTCATTAGATGTCAGACTGAGAGTTAGGATGTATCTTTGTTTCAATATACTTGAAGATGAGGGTTTTCATTATTTGATAATATACGGCAAAGAAAGGGATATCAATCTATTCCTTCCTTTTCTAGTACCCAAGCCGGAGCTTGCTTACCTTGGGCTAAGAAAGTAAAAAAATCTACACTAGTCACTGTTGACAGCTTCTGTGGAGCAAGGGCTGCTACCCCGACTCGGTTAATCGATCACTACCGCCTTTGAATTCCTACGACGGACCTGGTATCATAACTATAGAATGCACTCCTTCGACGCTCAAACCGCCCTCATACCACTCCATCCTATCTTAAAGACTATTCAATCTTTCCATTTATCTCCGGTCTAAGGGCGTTTTGTTTTTCAAGTTCCTCACTTCGCCTTTCTAAAGAGAGAAATTCCATCCATTCTTGCCTTCTTTCGTTTAAAGAAATTTCTTTCTGCCGTTGTTGCCCCATCCGCCTTATCTTCCATAACCTGTGAATAGAAAGAAGATTCGTGTCGGTCTTGGCATAAACTACGCAAGACTTCACAGAGTGCTGAATGATCAAAGTCTATGGGTTCAAGAGACACCCGAAGGATAAGATCTAGATCGGAGTCCGGAATAAGGTCCTGATGAGAAAAAAGAAGAAAATGACCTTATATTATATAGGTCTATAATTTGTTCGCGAGTCGCTGTACAAAGTGAAATATTCATAAAGGACTTTAATCTCGAAGAGAATTCAGACGGTGGGCAGAGGCGTAATCGCTCGTGAACAAATGGTTGAGAGAGAGAAAACTCCAGGAGTGAAGATGAAATTGGCAAAACAAAACGTTAAAGACAAGAGGGGTTGTACATATTGAAAAGTGAGTATAAAACAATGAGAATACCCCGAAAAAAAGAAAAACGCGGAGGAAAATATAGGCAAGGCGAAATAAGAGAGAAGGAAGACCGAGTAGGATTAAATCAACTAGCGGACTGATCACTAAATAGATAGAAATAGGTTCCAATTCTGACATCACCACAGCAAACAACTCAGCCAACTCCCCTCTTTCCATCTTGTTTTCTTTCACATTACGCTCACTCACAGAATTTTTGCAATTGTAATTTGGGGGCAAATCGGTATCTTTTATCTCATCTGGTCTCCTCCACTTGAAAGACTGACTTCCCCTGCACTACCGGCTAAGCAAAAGCGGAATGCTACAATAGAAGGAGAAAGACGAAAAGCTTTAACAAGGGTTGAAGTGACTCACTACCCTTTCAAGGCGATCGGAGTGAGACTTACAACCTACTGCCTATGAATGAGATATGAATAGACTACAGCCTGCTTGGAAGGAAATAGATTCGGGTCAAGAAAGAGCAGAGATGACTAAGTGAAGAAGTCCCTACCCCTTATTCATTCAGGGAGTAGCGGAGAGAGACGTTCCCGAAAGGCACCTATCCGTGGGAGACAGAAGATGAATGGGGAGCCGACTAGAAGACAGATAAAGGAGCAGGCTGGAGCGGGACTTTAGGAAGAAGGTCACAGCGCCGCGTTAAGCTATAGAATAAGGATTGCCCCCAGACAATGAAAAGTTGTTCTTTTTGACCCGCTTATCAAAATCAGAGTTTCGGGGACCCCTTTGAACCTTCTTTTTGCTAACTTTCTATTTCCTCCCTCCTTCTCCTTTTCTGCATGAAGCAGCTCTCTGGGTCCCTCCAGGAGCATCCTTTTCCCTGTTATGGGCTCGCTAGGCCCCTTGTTAAACTATATCATTAGTCAAAGTCAAGGGACCGGCTTCATCTTTTCATCCTCTTCGACGAGCCCCTTTTTGGGACATCTAAGACTGACTGATGTCATATATTACATATGCGCTATTCATTCCCTCCTATTCCTGGCCTTCCCGCCTCCAGAAAGATAGAAAGAAAAGTGCCAGGTAAAGCGCGGACCGAAAGATCAAGAAAATGGAAGCGGGAAATCCAATTTGCGAATCTGGAAAGCTTTAATCAACAAGGCAGCTCCCCCTCCTAACTTCTCATCTGCATCGCTAATATCATTTCAATCCCCAATAAACATCCAAGGGATTCCTTACCAGTTTATTGGAATATTTGGAAAACTGCTTTATACTGGGACTGCCGATAACAAGGCGAAGAGCCTTGAGAGACCAAAGCATGAATAACCTGAGTTGAGGAATCCATGTTCCTAAGTCCTGATCAAGAGCCCAGCCATAATGGTTGTGGTATACGGAGACGGAGACGGTGGTTCTCCTCTCGGTAGAATCAATGAGTGACGGATCAAGGCCTGTGAGTTTTCTTTAACGATAGGGGTAAATAAGAGCAGCAAAAATCCATTATCGACGTCCCAATCAACAATGTCAACAGTAAGAGTAATAAAGGATTGGGAAATTCTTTTAGGTTCCGGTGAAGTGGGATAAGTCGAAAATGCCGGGTTCGAACCGCTTTCCGTTATTCAATGTGTTCTGGGTTGGCTTAAGGGTTGTAGTTCTTTCTCTGACCTTCCTTATGCCCCTATTGACAACAAGCCTTCAATACTACGCTACCGAGCTCCATAGTAAATGGAATAGTTCTCCGCTCCAAAAGAAAGAAATTCGCTAGTTTTGAAAGGGTTAGACTTTTTTTCCCTCCGCTCATTAATTAGTTGTTGGCGAACTAGCCCTGCCCTTCCTTCCTAATCCCTTGCAAGCGCATTCATTGATGCAGCTCAATCCCACTACCGCCATAGCTATACGGCTAACTAGCGTCTCCTAAGCGCATTATGCTTGACTCCACTACCTATTGGCCTTTATCATACTGGCAAACGAACAAAGAAAAGTGCTGTCAAAGTCGGTAGAGCGTCCAGTCCAATCTCTCCCAATCCCTCGCAACTATCGAAATTCTATCCCAACTCCGTTACCCAACCCAACCGTCTGAGTGCAAACCTTGAAGTTGGCTTTTACCGAGCGAACCAACCTGCTTAGTGGGACAGATGCTTTCCGGTCTTGGGATTCTCATTCTTTCAGTGCGCATATAGCTTCGTCTATCTCGACTCTGAGCTCCAAACCGGGGTATGGAACCTCTGTCCCGTTACGTCTTCGTCCAGTGCTTTCTTCGTCTACCGAGCGTACCCTATAGTAAGAGCTCCCGAGATTCTATCCGCCTTTCAGTCGAGTGGGCGAAAGCGCCCCTAAACCGATTCGTCTTTACCGTTCCGCCTTCCTCTAACATGGAAAGGAGTTAGAACATAGTAGGCGTGGGACGTTACGTCGACCCGCTCAACTCACTACTACGTCTATTGTATTGTCCGATCTGGCTTGCTTTCAAGTATTTACGTGGAGGAGACCGATAATCACCTTCCCTCCATTGTATTCCCCCTCGCCAATAAAGGTAGCACTAGGGTCTTTCCCATACCGATATGGTGACACAGGTGTGATCCTCTACTCTGAAGTCAAAATCCCTAGCTTTTGCTCCTGCTTATAGCTCTTAGAACTAAGAAACTGTCCTCTCACCTTGGTCTGGTCTTACCTCTGCCCCTGGCACCTTAGAGAGATCCGATGCATCACTCGAAACTAGAAGTAGAATCAGCCGATCCAGATAAAACAGATTGAAAAAGCCTTAGACAGATTTCTCAGATGAGACTTGACACCTATTGTCATCTGCCGAAGACGCAAGCAAGTAGCCCAACGACGGGCTTGTGTGAAATTGAATGACAACAGGCGTGGGGGGTAAAGGAAGAGCAAAGTCAACAGGCCAGTCTACTGCGCAGTCACCGTTTATTGCGCAATTGTATGGTGTACCCTATCAATCAAGCTGCTGGCTTCAAGTTCACAAGTACGAAACTGGGAGGAAAGAGCTGCGTAGAGAGCTCCGGATTCTTTAGCAACTAGGAGAGCGGTTTTGAAAGAAAGAAAGACCTACTTTCACTATATCAAGTCCTTGCTTGTGCATCCTTTCCTCTCTTTCTTTTCTTAATGAAATAGATATAGATGTCTCGACTGCAGAATCCTTATCCTGCAAACAACCCATGCTTGACTCCGTTGACCTTTCCCTAGTCCTACTCCTGATGGTTATTTCGGATTCTGTGCCTGGGTGGTATCAACTAACTATTGATTCAACCTCCTCGGGCATTCACGTTTTCACTATCTTTCTTTTCTATTTTCAAATGAAAGTGAGCTGTTAGCTCCTATTTTAGGTGGAGCAAGAAGGGAAGCTAGGGCATTGAATGACGTCCCAGATCGGGCAAGAACGGAAAAGACGGGTCGGGTACGGGATAGATAGAGGACCAGAAGACGCATTCGTTAGCTCTACAGAGCCCGAAAGACTAATGTAGGAGTTTGCGATCAGATCTGATTCGGAATCGGAGAATAGGAAGAAGAGGGACGAAGTAGCTCGCCAAAGGAACGACTTCAACAAGAGGAACTACTCTTTACTTCGATAAAGAAAGAGAGTTGCTTACTACGAAAAGGAAGATGCCAGTGGGGAGCAAACATAGAAAGTGAACGAGGAGAAACCTCAATAAGAAAACCAAGAGAAGGAGGTAATAGAAAAACGAAAGGTAAACCAAATGACAAGGTACCTTAAGCGCGTAGGGAATGCTTCCTCATCCCTTCAAAGTAGTAGCTCCCACCCTCTCCTTGTTGTCGAGTTAGCGCCAAATCCCGTCTCGTACCCTATCGGTAGAGCATCCGCATAAGGGATAAAAGGAAAGGGCCTCACCGAGATTCCAACCGCATCTCATGGTTTGTTAGCTACCATTGTCACTGAACACTAACAAAAAGTAACCTTAGCCTAACCTTCCATTTTTACACCTACTGTAAAGCTGCCTTAGTCACATCAAGGGTCACCGTCAATTCCTTTTTCTTCTTCTCTTATGATCAAAGGTTATTGGCACCGTCACCATACCAACTCCTTCTCAATCCAGATGTCGGCAGATCGTCTGCTATTGTTTCTTTCTTTTCAAAGTGGCAAGCTGCTACCAAACCGGATTCTCACCTGCTTTAAGGTCCCACATTGACTCTCCAATCGGATATCTCCTTTCGGCTTAGTCGTTCCGAAAAAAGAGGAAGTCTCCCGGATCTACCATATGACGTTTTAATGGTAGCTGGTGAAATGCTACCTTCAATCAATACAACTGACCTGGGCAATTCCGACTCATCGGATGCTTAGTGTGATGCCACTATCAAAGATTCTTCACCAGTTCCAAATCGGATTAGTGAAAAGTCAACGACAACAGCTACCACTCACTTCACACTTTTGATAGTTGGATTTCTCTCCGTTCGATTTTCATTACTCCGAATCTTCGACGTTCGACTCGGACTCAGGTCGAGTTGCTTTTGTGCCAGCTGTCTTTCCTGGCTCATCCCGTCACCCGGACTTGCTTCCTTCTTTCTTGCTTGTTCCCTGGGATGTCTTTCCGCAGTCTACTCCTCTCCCGGTGTTCAAAGGATGCACCCTACCAACTTTAGAGGAATTATATATACAAAGCACAAACGATGAGTATGACTCTATGTCTGAGTCAGAATTACTTTATGACCGCTTCGAGAGGTCAGCAAACACAAGAAGAAGAAGCAGGCATTCTGGGAGAGGATTAAACAAGCTAATGCTAAAGCCCTCCGCGGCAAGCCAATCCGAACATCCGTGTCCTCAAAATCTTGAAGAAAGTCATGCCGGCTAACGAGATAGAAGGATTCATCCAAAGAATTTCTGAAGATCTCTCTACCCTTAATTCTGATGTTAAGTGGGACGGTCGATGACATCCTCCAAAGACACCCGAAGACAACTGGGGGCAAGAATCCGCCACCTCCTGTCACATCATCAGCCTTGGTAGTGACTCTGAAGAGGAGCCCCACAAAAGTAGAATGATACAATTGAGTGCAAACCAAGTACAGCTCAGAGGTGGTAAAGTCTGACTCCGCTCCAATGCTAGGAAGGAAAAAGAAATTCCAATAAATGAGGACATTGAGCCTTCGCAAGCCAATCAAGAGAGTGGAATACAACATAGCAGCCCACCTCAAGAAAATCTCTGCCATGCTGAGTGTGTTTGATGCCCTAATGATGTCACGAGAACGGCGGGATACACTGGTGCACATCATGCAAAACCCAACCGACTATCAAGCATACTTCGCTGAAGAGAAGATGAAGGAGTCAAAGTACGCATGTCAAACTCCTACCATCACATGAACAAATGACGACCTGCTACCAGGAACGACAGACCATAACAGGCCAAACTATATCACGGGAAAGAGCTCTGGGAGCCTCCTTTGAAGGTGAGTTAATGATAGATGCGTCGTTCTATGTGATCGACACCGACGCGTCATACAAAGCCACTACTAGGGAGGCCATGGCTACATGAAAACAAAGTAGTGCCATCAACTCTACATCAATGCCTCAAGTACTTCGAGGATGGTGAAGAAGACTGAATTGATGGAGACCTTTGATGTCCACGAGGTACGCTATGATGATGCGAAGTATTATTTCAAGTCCGCTCAGTCAAGTTCAGAAAAAGATTGCTAGCTTGATCTTCGCCCGCGGGAGTGACATAGACTCTGAAGAAACCCCACAACCCTCCTCTGAATCTGATGAAGATGATGGTGAAGGCCTTATTACTAAAGTTCCAGAAGGCTTACTTAAGCCGTTAGATGAGCTGAGCATCAATGTTGTGGAGAAACTGACAACCTTCTATGTGTCATAACGGCATAAGCGAGAAAAGGAGATACTATTTTGCAAGACAATCCCCTATGTCCCAAGCCTACATGAAATCTTGGAAACTGAGGATCCGGAAGATGATGGGGACCGGTAATTAACCCATAATCTTTTTCGGACCTCAGATAAGAAAGCTGTGGACGTCCACAAAGAGAGAACGAGAAGAATTGATGAAAGAATATATGGTGTGCAAGGAAGAGGAAAGAAGAAGACCAAAGGGTTGGGCTATATCACTCCAAACGTCCACACATGTCTCATGGTCACCATTGAATCTTTGACCGATGAAAGGGATGACCAAACAACATCAACACCCTCTGACACATGCACCGAGGAAGCCACAACTCTCCGGACATCACAAGAAAGTGACATCCTCAGCAAAATCCCATCAGGACCAGAAGAAAGGGGGCATGATGCAGCCAAAACGCCCTCAGACGAACCTTCGCCTTATCTCTACCAGACCACCTCGCTGAAAAGAAATGAGATAGATACCTTTCGAACTCATACCCGCACTGGACGAATGAAGTTATCACGACATGTGTTAAGCATATATAAAATGAGCAAAGAGCGGGAGTCAGAGTTTCGGCAACAAGAGGGGAACTCGCTTAGGTCAGCTTTCTTTACTTTAAAAGTCAACATGCGCAGTAGGAAGCTTTCTTTATACCTGCGGAAGGAAGTCCAGATGCGAGTTGTACCTAAGTCAGTCTATTGCCCTCTTCTTTCTACGAAATGATATCCGTATACCGAGCTACAAGAATCGATATAAGACTACGCCGAACGTCCTGAGACCTAAGAAGAAAAGCAGTCAGAACTCTGTATAGTGGGACAGCTTCGAACCGGTATGTAACCTGAACGATATTCTCTCCCCATCACGATACGATCTGGGTTGGTTTGGATTCGTCATACTCGGTATTAGGAAAAGAAGGTATGGTATGGAGCCTATGATACTTGTACCAAGGGTAGGAAGGAAGCTTGATCATACCTCGAACGCACTACTACACTACGTCTATTGCCCGATGCGCGAACTTCGTCTATCTCGGGATCTCCACTCTCAACTATACGATACGCTATTCAAAGCATCTCCAAATCTACAGATGCGAGGATCGATGCGAACAAATCCATTCTATCCCAACTCCGTTACGCAACAATATTCCAATTCGTCTTTACCCCTTCCGTAGACCAGTCAAAATATCATATTCTAAAGTGAGGTGCTTTTAGCGCAGCCGGGATTGATTAAGGTAGTTGTTCAGCCGAGGGAAAGAATCATTCAATGCTAGGGACCAGGGGGAAAGAGGAAGCTGTTCCGTTCCCTCGTGCCCTTCGTTGATTACCTTGGCTTCTGTATCATGATACAGAGAAGACAGAAGCAGCACTCTTGTCGACCGGCTAGCTTCGAACAAAAGAAAAAGAAGTAGCCCGTCCTCCAAGACCGGCAACCGCAGCGGATGAAATAGCAGCAGAGGCAAAAAAACCGGGCTACAACGCTTGAAGGCGTCGACTGATCCCTCTCTTCTGTTCAATGGGAATTTCACATTCTAACTCCTTTGCTCTTTGGAAAGTGAAAGTCTTTTTCTTCTGGGAAATAGGAATTCGATGCTTCTGATGCAATAGCAGCGGTTAGGTCCCTTATTCTTACAGGTCCCAAAGTCGCATAATATTCGAAATGGAAAGAGGAAGAGAACGAACTTAGGAGATTCTTCCCACCCCCCTTTTTGTTATCTTTCAGACACCAGTGAAATAAGAAGAGAAAAGAATAGGAAAGGCAAGTCCGAACCTGTCAAGCTCAGTCAGATTCAATTGACCGAGACTGGCAAGAGAGGACTTCTGACTCCGTCAAAGGGAGGATTCCCGGGTTTCAGTGAGTGACGGGTCGGGCTTACCATGTTGAATAGGAGGCCAGCCTAGCCAAGCCAGTAGTCAGAGAGCGGAGAACCAACAACACTAAGAGGTGGGTCTCCGTTGAAGAAACTCGATGGTCGCATTCTTCTCTTTTTTTTTAGTGGTCTCTTCAAAAGGATTGGAGTCCAGTAGGGAAATATCTCAGAGGTATCACTCTTGCCAGCCTTCTGTCCAGGATGTCTCGTTCTCGGAGTGGTATCGTTCTAGGTTTCACTCTCCCCTTTCGTCATAAGGCGTGGTTCTGTCCCCTTCTTCTTTTTTCATTTTTTAAGAGAAATAAATATAGGCTAGCGTGTTTAGTCAATTCAACGTCCGCTGTGCTGTGGTAATAAGAAATCCCGAATAGCAATACGTCTTTGTCTTCGTCAGCCCCAAATCCTTTAGTTGAGTGCCAAAGGATAGTTTGCAAAATCTCAATGTCCTTTAGCCATGTTTTTAAAATACCGAAAATAGGCTTCCAAAGTCAGTCCAAAAAAAGTTATGGTCATGTGGATTACCTTGAATGTGGAGAATGTGCCTTAGCAGGAGACCGACCATATACCATATCATGGGTTGTGGGCTACTCTGAAAGGAGTGGTGACCCAGCGCGATAGGTTGCTTTTACTAAAGCTTCCTGGTCAAGTCAGCCTCCTTTAGTTTGTCTTACGGACGGAGTGGGCTTTTCCCCAATGGTGACGCTTGAAGGTAAGTAGGCTATTGAGACGCACATAACTACCGCTTACACGGAAGCTCTGGAATGTCTTTTTCTCAAATAGGGTAAAGGCATAGCCCCCGCGCTAACATACAAAACTGGTCACAGAAAAGAAAAAGTGAAGAAAAAAGGAGCGGATTAGGTATTCCTGTCAGTGGATTAGCTATTCCAAACCTGTCCTTGCGGAACTGGCTTGGCTTCCGGAAGAGATAGTCCTGTCAGTGGTCAAGAAAGCGGGAGCAAAGGGTGTAAGCGTAGGCTGAGCGAGCGGAGGCCGAAGGGGGCAAGGAAAGATGAGGCGCGTAGCGTCATAAACACGAGCTAGTGAGCAGTGACCGGAGGAGAATGACGGTTGGTGTAAGTGATAGGGTAGTGTGTTGGCAGGTACCAAGATCCGCTGCAAGAGCAGTAAGAAGTCATGGTGGTCAAAAGTGTGGCGAGAACTGTTACTATGATCCGCATTAAGTGCGCCAGAGAACTGTAAGTAGAACCGAACTATAGACCGAGATCAATAACCACCAACGGCAGATGCAGATGCAAATCCATAACCGGTGAATAAATGGACCCACGGTTGAAGCACCCATTTCAACCTTTTGACCCATCTATAACTAAGCTAATAGGAAAGCTAAGACAGGTGGTGGCTGCCTACCTATGCCCCAGCATAGGGTGCTCCCGCTACCTTTGTGGGGTAACCCGGTTCAAGCCTTGGTTGGATGCTATCTATCCGTTCGCTCGGAACTCTATTTTGTTGATAATCCGTGTTGCCGCTGTGTTTACGACAGCAGAGAAAAAAGAATTCCGTAGGGCGGGGCAGGAAACAGAGTGGAAAGCCATGATACCCGAACAAGGTCAAGTTTGGGGAAAGGAGAACTTAGTTAAGGAGCAGCAGCAGCCGTGGAACCCGCCGACCGTGAAGAATAATATGCCAAAAAACAACGTGGCCGTCCCCAGAAAAAGTAGTTGGACTAGCGCCGAGATTGGCAAACGGGGAAATCCTTGCTTGCTGGAAAAAGAAATGGAGCTCGGCCGGCATCAAATCGTCAAGGGGTTGAGGGGGACCAACGGCCTTTTTAGTCTTCTTTCAGCCGCAGTCAAGGCCCCATTTTCTTAGGTCATATTATCAGGGAAGGAGCGGAGCGGCGCGGGTCGTGATTTGCAGTTATCCTATAGTTTTGCATCTTCGTTTAGTCTGCCTTTGTCTGAAATTCTTCCGTTACTCTTGCCGTTTTTGTGTGTCGGGTGTGGCATTTTTGGGGCTTCCCTTCCCGAGCTTAAGAAAATACCCGTTCCAGAACTTTTGAGTACCCCCATATGTCATCCCTCTGGTATCGATGTCGGAGGATCCCCAAATGCTGCTACAGGCACTCATGAGTTCGGATTGGGTAGTGTGAAGGAGGTATTAGAAGCACCCGTCGAAAGTAGTTCCGTTTTCTCAGGGCTGTAGGAGTCGTGGAATGGTTGGTACGACTATTTTCGCTGTTCTTTTGACGGTATAGCATTTCGGGATTGACTTGATGTTCAGTAGCATCATCGTCCCGGTGATATCGAGTGCCGAGTATCAGAAGCGGAGCGAGGCATATCTGCTTACAACTGATGACACTTCTTTGAGAGACTCTCGCTTGAGAGCGGGAAACTGGAACTGTAACTGTCACTGACCCCTTCCTCTATTGAATCAGTGAGATCCACCTCTAGTTGAGCAAGCTAAACCCTCGAGAAAGCATTTTTACATCCCGACTGACGGATCTGACCTTCGTTTCAACACCTGCCCACTTTCATTGGTCCCGTAATGACCCTTTTAAACTATCGGTCATAGGGGCATTACAAGATGAAGCTGCTACAGACTACGCTCTTACTGCAAGAATGCCTTTTTTTGAGGCTCATGAAAGCAGGAAGTATAGAGAAGGCCATCGCAGTCTTGGTTAGGTCATCCGTCTTTCATTCGACGAACTCTATTAAGATTAAGGCAAGGCACTTTTTTCGACTTCTTTCGCACAGCTGTATTCTGGGTTCTCCCCTACCTCGGTCCAGAGAAAGGAACTGGGCGGATTTCGGTTATGCAATTCGATTATACCGATCTATAGGTTTCCTTTCGTAAAGAGAGAATAGAAAAATAGTTCAACCGCTTCATTCACGAAAGCGAAGAGTAGACTCCTATCTTGAGCACTAGCTTTGAAAGCAAGCACGATACTCACATCATGAGATAAGGAAGGTAGGGCGTGAGTCGACTTAGTTGTTATTCAATTGGATTCTTTTCCTTTATTTATCTAGGTTAGTGTTCTTCCTTTGACTTTGAAGCTTAATCCGCGAGCGTAGCGCTCAAAAGAGAAGCGAGCAAGCACCTAATACGAATGTGTAATCGGAGCTTCTTTCTACCAAGGAGATTCTTGATCCTAGAACGGAAATTCCTACAGTACGCGCATCCTTTCTTCAGTTGGTGGGGCTAAGCCAATAGCAGGCATTCTTTCAAAAGCATAGCTGCTGCTCCCTTTCTCCAGGAGGAAGGAAAGAGAAACCACTATATATATGTAGGTTACACGAGAAGTTCTTGTATACCATACTTGTGTCGTCTCACAAACTCCCTTTCATGGTCAATACCAAGAGAACAAGAGGAATGATAGGTCCCCAGTTCTTCCATTCCCACTACAGCTGCTGCTCTGTTGAGGCGTCAAGCCTTTCCAGAGTACTCAGCGTGTGAGTCTGTCTGTTCTTACTCTTCAAGCCTTCTTTCTTTCATTCTCTGCCTCTGATGTCTGTAGCATGGACAAAAGAAAAAAGCACAAGGCTTCCAGACCTGCTAGCAGCCATCCTTGAGAGGAAAAGCAGCTCTGTTAAGCGTCTCAAGCCAAGGCCACCTTCACACTTAAGCCCGCATATCGACTACCACTTCACTCTATTTTTTTTCTTCTGAGTCTCCCATTCCTTCAATTCTTTTGAGGGTACTTCTCGGGATATAGAAGACTTCCTCCCAATATATTTGATAGCTGTATTGGACGGTTTTTAGTTGCTCCACCCGACCGAAGACGAAGTTCTTGTTTCAGCCTTGACTCAGATAAAAATATAGAAGTTGGTCCACATTAAAGCATACAGTAGGACCAATCTCGTCCCAACTTGTGCCTTTAAAAGGTAGATGGAAGCGCGTATGTCTTAATGAGTAGGTCATCCAAGCGGATGCGAACTCGGCTCAAAATAGCTCTCCCAGCAGGAATCACGGAAATACTGCTGGGAAAGGCTATGTACATAGAAGCCAACAACAAGTCGAATGAGTAATATTTCATTCCGATGACGGATGAATGACTTAGTACTGGTAAAGCTTCAGCTGATTCAAAGTCCCATCACTTCTAATCATCCGAAGTATTTTCATCAACCAATCATGGACTGGACGTACCATCCCTTGGATTCGCAATCGCAAAGATGCGTGTCTTCCCCGCACCCTGACGCTTACACGCTAGTCGAAAAGTACACCCATCCTACTGTCCTCCAAAGAGAAAATGAAGCTCTATGCTTAACACATGCCATTCGAAGGATCAACCAACTGGTATTCTAGGATTAGCTTATATACGATCTTTCTTTCCTCCCATCTCAGAGTTAAGTTTACCTAGAACTCTATTCGGAATGAAGGCGAGCTTAAAGAAAAGGTGCACCCTACCGCGTCAGGGATGCCAACCAAAAAGAATAAGGTCACTTTCCTCACTCGCATGTTATAGGGTAAAGCCTCATCATCTATCGAAAGTCCGAGTCCGATTCTGAGATTATGGATGCCTCCTCCTCTTCCGCAGATTCGGATTAGTGACAAGGGACCTAGCTAGGCTCCTAGTCTTTATCCCAGAGATGCCCCTGCCCTTTCGATCAACTAAAGAAATTTCCCATCATTTGCACATCGATACGTGCCTGCTACTTTTCAAACAAAGACCTACTCCTAGTCCTACTGCTTACCTTCCTCCAGGAGTTCAGTTCCGTCATAGGAAGAGAAGGGATGATTTTCCAAATGAATCTCCGATGTCGAGAATTGATAGAGTAAGATGAATCTGCAGCTCCTTCTTCATCGATTGGAATGCCCCCTCACTGGCATCACCCCAGCTGAATGAAAGTCTTTACTTACACCAGTACACTAAGGCAGTCCAGCACTAGTAATAGAAATAGCCTTCCTAGCTCACGAACAGAGTAGCGAGATAGTCGAGAGAAGAGACCACTACCAATGGAAGACATCACGACTGAAAATCAGCCAAGTCTCAGAAGGTCTTTGCGAATCAAGAAGTCTAATCCGAAGTATATGCAGGCCGACTTTACAGACGCTGTGTCGCTCTCACAGTGTTGTGTGTCCGAGATCGGGGAACCGAGTTCGTTTGAAGACGCAAAGGGTAATGCAGAATGGGAGAACGCAATGCGCGAACCCTAAAGAAGAATGAGACATGGGACCTTGTTTCCATTGCCTGCTGGAGTAAAGCCAATTTCTTGCAAGTGAGTATACAAGGTGAAGCGACTGGTGGCAGCTGTTTATAAATCCGTATGATAGGATTGGCAGATAACAATTCCTGCAGCCGTTTGAAAGCCTTTTTTTCCCCTCCCTCCGTCTTGCCGGCCGGCTCACGATTTGGCATAAGGCCATGATTGGGGGGTGGATTTCTTTTCACACCAAAAAACAAAGACTGGGTTACTACCAAGGAGGGAGCCGATGCCATTCGATGTAGCGCAGAAAGGGAAGGAAGCAGAATCGAGCTTACGGCTCATCCACAGCTCTCGCTCAAGTACGGAAGCGGAGTATCGCACCATGTCTGCCACAGCTGGGGAAAGATCGTGGTATATCTATCTTATTCGGGACTTGGTTCTTTCTCGTCTCCAGTGACTCTTAAGTGTGATAACAAGGCGCTGCAAATCTCATGCTCGCTACTTCGATCAAAGGTTCTTCAAGGTCAATCAATGAACCGTACATGGGCCAGCCAGGCGAACTCGAATAGCTCTCTTTGACACCATTATAGGAAGTTCGAGTTCATGGTCTCGCCGACGCTCCGCCCGAACCGGCTGGTCGGTGGAATAGAGGTCAATGACCCACCGGGAACAACTAAAGTGGAAGAACCTCATTCGAATTCGACTCAATCAAGACCGAAGGCGGTGCGATGCATGGGAACGAATCCATCTATCAATCTCGGGGAAAGAAAAAGAAATAGAATTCCTATGTTCGCTTCGGCAACTCCGTTGGTAGGGTAGGAAGTAGCTCTCTGTCTTTCAATCTCGGAACAAATAGTTGTTTATTACTCGACTCGACCCGCCTCCCCCACTCGTGGTTTTGGAGTCAAACAATCCAATCCGTAGCTCCCCATTCTACTGCTACTGCTACAACAAAGGGATCGAGCAGATAAGAGCAGTCTCTGTACCGTAGACCAGCGAGTAAGAGTAAGACAGCCAGGCTCCCCCGATAGTCTTTTGCGTCAAGGAAGTGCTTCCAGTTGATTGAAGCTGAAAAGACTCCCCTCACTAGACCCTCGGCCCGCAATTCTTTCTGAGGATGGAGATAGGGATACGGATTTGGATGCCTCAGTGTCCGCTTCTTTCTTTTTCTTAGTTGGATATGCCGGTTCAGAAGAAACGGGAGCTAGGAAGAAAGAAGATATGTTAGTTCGGCGGATGCAGGTTCGGATTGAGAGAGAGAAAGAGGGCTCAGCTTTAGCTTCTTATTAGAATTGCTTCATCTTCTCCTCTTTCTTCTGGTTGAGAATATACCCGCTAGGAGAAAGGTAGACTTTATCTACGTCTTTCCAAAAAGGTCTAGTAGTTCAGGTTTCTCGTGATCCTTGGATTCGGAGGGAGCTCTTGGATTTCTCGTTGATCGACACTTCGTGTCTTTGACTCCTTGTCCCATGGACCTCACCCCACGGGGAGCTTAGGCCACTATAACGCGTCTTTTTCCGCAGCCTTTTAGGAAGTCATGCACTCATCTCAGTCTCAGGGACATGCCCTGAAGGGTGTCAGGAAGTGAATCAATAGTTAACACTTGCAATTGACTCAGAAGGAGCTGTGAACGGACTAACTGCTGTTGGCAAGAACTGCCATATTCGATTCCTGTGTCTCTACGGCATGTGAAATGCATGAATTTCCCTGTCTTCCCTTTCTTTCATGATAGAGTCTCTAAGAGAGAATGCAAGGTTCCGAAAGCCCTGCACCTCAATAAAGGATCCGGAATGGTTCTCCACCTAGAAAAAGACCCTCATAGAACGAGAGACAGACTTCCTATTCGACGGATTAAGAGATAGAGTGAATAACCGGAGTACGGTATTAAGGGACTTGGGCCTTCCATTCCTTATCCTAATCCCCTTTCGTACAAGAGGGGGCCGGTGACGCCCCTTGCTGAGGGGTGCTTGTCTCTGCTCTGAGTCCTCTCTCATCCAAGCAGCTGAAGACATTTCGTCTCAATCGAAGGTGTCTCCCGAAGCCAGAAAGAGAAAATGAATATCGGATTTCACGCCCATTTTTCAAAAGAAAGGAATTGGTACTGGCTTAGCTCACAGACAAGATAGTTCCTCTCGGGGAAAGAGATCATAGAGATAAGAGAGAGAATGAAAAGAGAAGCTCTCTCGACTCTATCTATTCTATCTGTAAAATGGACTGGAAAGCGAGCAAGCAATGAAGGGAAATCTAAGATCAACAAGAGTTAGGGTGCCAGTGCGTCTTATTCAAATGTAGATTTCGATATTTGTCAATAGCTTGACTTGGAAGAGGTTCTGAACTTCAGAAAGACGTCCTCCTTTTCATCCTACACCGACTTAGTTGTTATTCCATAACCTTATGCTCTTGCTTTGTGACCAGCTGCTGACGACGAAGCGGACTTTTTCTTTATTGACCAGACCTGCGACCATAGGGTAAGAGGGGGAGGTTCGAGCAAGGTGTGACAATCGTAGCCCGCTCGTTAGCTCGCTATGAACGTTCTTACAGCTATTACCGTGGAACTATGAATTAACTAAATATCATAGTATAGTAGTTCGTATAGTCCTACAAAGAAAGCCCTAGTTTCTATACTTCCATTACCTGAGTCTGAGAACCTATAGAGGGGAACTCCTTGAATTAAGGGATTACCAGGCTTGACGGGATGGAGAAGGAATGGAATCGGACGCTACGAATACGAATGGTCTAATAATTCATTATTAGACTTTGCGGGCACTAGAACGCTATTCTTCCTCCTTCCCCAACTATGTTAAATAAGGAAGATTTTCCTCCTTCCAACTAGTTCATCCCCTATTGATCTTTCTTAGCCTTCGGAAGCTATAAAGAAATTCTTCGGAGAGACCTACAAAGATTATAGAAAACAGGAAAAGTAAAAAAGAGTTATATAACTTAGAAAGTTGACTTCTCTCTAAGTAAAGAAAGCCAGAATTGGATGAGGAAAGGAGTCTTTTCTTTGCCTTGGACTATTCCCCTTTTCTTTGGCCTTATTTTCCCCTACTTTACTCTCCTCAATTCTTTGAGCGTCTGCGGTTGATCCCTATTTCCCTTCTTTCTTGTAGTAGCCCAATGAAGAGTACTTGAACCTCTGCCGCTACACTGATGCAAATGCATAGAGGACTGAAAGACTGAAGCAAATGCACTTTCTTTCAGACTCAAGCAAACTACCAAGGTGTGAAGCATGTAGCAATGGAAGACTCTTTCAAGTCAGCGCCTGCTGTAGTCTTACTTCCTTTCTCTATTCTAACCCTGCTCTTACTTCCTTGCGCTATTCAATTCTATGTTATCTCCATTGACCGATTCATCGGCATCCCTATCCATATCTTTATGCGCAGGGCCTGCTTGACTTCTCTATAGACGAGGAAAGCAAGAGAAGACGAAGACCTTACTATATGATATACGAACAACCATGTGAACGCTTGTCCCGAGCTGGACTCGAACCAGCACTGTTAGCATGGTCTGGATTTCAACCATCGTGACGAAGCGTGTCAAAGTTTTAGATAATACAGTACGTCCGGGAGCTGCGTTGACAACAGGACCAAGGGGCAAGCTTTTTCAGACTTTCGTTGTAGGTCGTTAACTCACGGGTAATCTCCAGGATCCGGATTGGCCGGTCGTCAAAAGCCCTTCACTCATGATTCTGATTCATTTTTCTTTCACCTTAAAGCAATCTTTTATTCGAAACTCGCGGAGAACTACCCCAGCCACTCGCACAGAAACCTCGATCCCAACTAAAACTCGATTGTGTAGAAACCGATGACAACCACTTTCAAGAAAACGATTCCAACCACTTGAAATAGAACGAAAAGACTATCTTTGAATAAATACAGATGATGAGGTGGAATGGAGCTTTTACTATGGATTTCCTCACTAGAAAAACCAATTGAAGATAGAGGATCATAGCGAATAAGCAAGTGGGTTGGAGGACCCGCAAAAGAAAAAAGAAAAGGAAGCGTCTGCAGACTACGGAGAAAGTTCTCAGCCTCAAGTCCCGTCTTCGAGTTCGCCAGGAGGAAGTATTTTGTGTTTTGGAATCGCTAGCCGAGTTTTCATGCTCTATTGCTATGTGTGGGTGGAACTAGCGTACGCTTCTTTGCATACTCGAATTCTTGCTTGTTTAGAGTTCTTTCGCGCAGCTCAGTTGCTTCTTCCTTCCGTTCTTGTCTTTGTTCTTCTGATAGTGGGACTCCAAAGAAATGGCATTGTCCCGAGCAAGAAAACTACATAGCGTTAGCCAACTTTCGTCAGCTTGCGTTAGAGCGTAAACAGTCTTATTGAATTGGAAGCTGAAAGCACTATATTACAGTATACTGAGCCTCTTTGCTAACTCTCTTTGTTGTTATGTGTTCAGGGTTTCCGTTTCCGTGGCTGTTAAAGGGTTTTGGGACTGTTGGAATGGATTTGATTGAACCTCCGTTTCTGAGGTATTGTTGGGTTGACTGGAAATGGTTGGGTTACCAGTGGTTTTGGAATCGTTCCTGTTGGAACGGTCTTTTTTGCTCTTCCGCACTATATGATATGCAATTACTCTCTTCGGCTTCCTAGGTCCCTATGGGATAGGTTAGGTCACCTAACACCCCGATTCCCTATGTATGCCCTGTGTTAAGTATAGAGCAAAGTAGAAAATCGCTCGTACCCTTGCGTAAGAGCTCCAACTGTATTACCCCAAAGAAAGGTGGGACTAAGGTGAAGTGAACCATGGGATCTGGCAAATATAGCAAGTGTCAACTTTTCATTGAGTACCAACAAGCCCATAGGCTTTCACTACAACTAGGGCATTTGCTACAGATTCCACTTTTCCCGTATTACGATCGGGATATCATTTCTTTCGGATCGAACCCGAGCTAATGAGCTTTCAATGTCTTTCGCTAAGGTGTGATACAGACGATACAAAAAAGAAGGAAATGAGACCCGCCGCCATATATCCCGGGAACCTCTTTCAACTTGGATTCTTTTCTCGATTGGTCATTAGTTCTCTCTTTTTCGTTATGAGTAGTATTCTTTCTTTCGGACTGAAAGACTATATCTGGGCTAGCTCGCCTCCACCCTATGAATCCACAGGCGCGTCCTCTGCTCTTCTTGTCATGCTGTATCCTCTTCGAGGCTTCTTTAGATTGGGCATCAGCAAACTCTCTTCCAATCTTGAAAAGTCTTGTTAATACCTTCTTCCACATCCCACCAATGCTTTTCCCCAGCTGTTCCTAGCTTTCAAAATGTGCCACAACATCAACATAAAAGAGTCTATGCCAATTTCTCATCACCTTAATTCATGTCTTTAGCCTGCTTGATTATCTCAGACCACCCTTGCATAATATTCCTCAGCTATATTCCACTGCACTGAAGCCATCTCCCACGTTTTTCCCTTGACAATACCTCCGAATTTCTCATTTTCTTCTTTTTTCTTCCCCTTTTTCCCACCTCAACTATAGAGAGGAGAGCAGGGATTTTCGACATAAAATATTAGGTGCATAATACCGCAGTTAATTAAGTGAAAAAGCCGAGGAAGGGATGCCGGGGAGTTGGATAAGAGGGAAGCACTCGGTTGCCGGTTCCCCAAGTTCGGTAAGGCCTGTCAGTGCGCATGTATCGTTCATTCCCCGAAGCGGGGCTTATTTATGGAAAAAGGGGGAGTGATGTCGAGACAAGCAATCTCTCTCCGGATGGCAGCCCCTAACCCAAGAAAGAGTCGTTCATTCTCGTGTGTTTTGTTTGCTTGTTTGCTCATTCCGTATAGTAGGGGCTGATCGCCGAAGGCTTCTTATTCCCCTCCACGAGAAGGGCCTGACTAGACCGAACTGAATGAACAGATCAGGAATGGAACAAAGTCCCTTCATGAAACAAAGGAAGCGACTAAAGAGAATTCACTCCTTTCACTCACAGAAGGCCATTTTGTAGGCTGGGCGCCCTATCAAACCGTCCGGGGATCGAGGCACATGGAGAAAGCTACGAAGTCTGACTGCTGCGGGAAGTATCTGCTGCTTGCAAGAATAGGAAGAATTGCTAGCATCTATACGAATGGTTGGAGAGGCTTGCAACTGTGGTGATGCAAGCAACTCTGATGTAAAGACAATCAATCCTTGCTATTGATCGGAACACCCATAAATGAACAAGCAGTCGAGTGGGCTTGCGGTATCAATCCTTCAAGAGGAGTCAAAGATGTTTTCGACATCAGGGCTTACTCGCGTGGCATTAGAGTTGCTTTCATCCCTCCATTCCCACCTCAGCCCCTATAGTAGCGTCGGTTGGGAGTTCTCTCTTATCCCCAGCCGATCATCCGGTCTCCTGCCTCCCCTATCTTACCCAGTTTCTTTTTGGCCTTCTCAGGGGGGCTTTGAAGCTAACGGTCCCTTCCCCCCATAAAGCAATCACACCTAGCATAGTGGAAGGTGCCCTGCTGACCATCTCATCGGTTTGTTTGTCTGTTTAGCTAAACCTGGAGTTTACGCTCGAGGTCGCCGGCTTCAATCCCCAAAAACCTGTCCCTTTGTCCTATAACGCTATCGGAATAATTTCATTCATGCTCTTTGACTGTCTCGTTTTTGTATGAGTATTTTGCGTAAGCTTTCAACCCCTTCCCAGGATATACCTGTCGGCTATCCACAGACGAATATGATTTGCTAGCGCGAATAGAGGCCAAGAGGAAAGAGTAGAAATGTCATTGCTGTCCTACTTGGCATAAAAGACAGGTTCGCCACCCGCCCGTATTAGACTCGGCTGCCCCCCCCACAAGGTACATCTCCATCGACAAGTCGAGTCTACTAGTTAACAACTCCCTACCTAACCGTCAAGGGTGCTTTCCATAGTGAAAAAAAGGAGCTAATTCGAAAACCTCTTTCTATGGGTAGGGAGTAGCTCACGGCTTGGCTGGCTATAATGCAATGCTTGAAATTAGTAAGCCGAGCCGCTTATCTTGAATGGCTAAGGTCGTACGATATTGACTATTATCTCAGGTGCCTTCCGAAGTGGCCGTTGACCGATCAGTGCGGCACTGTGGTTGTAGGTTGAACTCCTTCTAATGCGTCTTGCTGCGGGGTGGTTGTTGCCACAACATGAATTGCAGCTCTTCCATACTAAGGAGGATTTCCGTCAGAGTGTCTACTTTTGACTCCAGGACCCTGAGCGGATAGTCCTTTCAACCTTTCTTTTCTTGGTTGAAATGGCAGACTAATCTTGGTTGATGCTATGCTCAAATGAGACAAATAGCTCAGTCAAGCGGTAAGTAAGTCAATCCTTCTATCCCTGCGGTCAGTCACATAGTATGCTCCTTCCGCTTTCATGTCTCACTACTTGTCTGAATGCTTTGCTTCTTCGAGGTGGTTCGAAGGATGGAAACGTGTTTGCGATCTGGCTCCGAGGGTCATAGCCCATCCTCTAACCTCTACCTCGCTACGGCTTTTCTTTGATGCCTTCACTTAACCTTCCGCTTGAAAAGCTTCTACTTTACCCATGGTGTTAACAATTTCTATTCCGACCCCACTGGCCTTCATTCGGAACCAAAATCAACCTCAGATCGAGGATCAAACTCCCCCAACCTCTCCTAATCCTACTTCCTGTCGTCAACCCCACTCGTCGAGCCTAAAGCAGGAATAGCCCCTTCCCTTTTCTCTAATAGTTA
>RXID01019400.1:45000-79440 GCA_005019695.1 Trichopus zeylanicus subsp. travancoricus | reverse complement strand
TGCTAGTAATAAGTATAAAGATAGAAGGGGGGAGATTCATGCTCTTCACCCCCTTCACATTCCCCATTGTATCATTGGTGACTTTAACGTAATCCTTAGTCTTTTTCACGGATTGAGGAGTTTAAAGATATTGTTCATGAATGTGAGCTCATTCAGGTGAACTTTAGTGCTTACCCTTTTACCTGGGTCAACAATCAACCCATGGGGCGAATGAAAAAGAGGATTGATCGAGGTCAATTTTCCTGAAACTTGGATATCTCATCTCCCCAACCTTGAACTTTCAATCAAGCTTCCCATCGGCATCAACCTGTTCGCTTTCAATGGCTGGCAACAGCTAATTGACATATACTCCAAAGGTCCTGCTGGCAACTAATCGAATAGCAGTCTTCTGTTCTGCTTCTTGATGTTGGATTCGGTCACTCAAACCTTTGACGAGGAAGTGTTTCCTGCTGTGAATGAGTCAAAGAAAAGTGCCGGGAGCGCATCGACAAGCTTTCTGTCAGTGATTGACTTCTCATCGAACTCTCCGATCCGAAAAAGAAAAGAAAGTAATGGGGCATCACAAGTAGTGGATTGGACTGAAGGTGGCGGGGAGGCAGTCACCATCTGGGCATTCAATACCGACCGCGGAATCCTGTTTTGGTCATCGGACGTCAGGCTTCTTGGTGACCTCCTTCTCACCGCTTTTCAGTCAAGGTCATCGGCCTTTCTTTCCTTATCACCCCTTCTGTCATCATTAACATCCCCATCACCTCCATCCCCTGCTGCTCTTTGTTTGCCTCCTTTAGGAGCACTGGAAAAAATCAGTCCGGGACATTATGAGCTGGAGGAGGAAGAGGTGGCTGAGTACCACTGTGTGCTACCTGTTGAGCCCGCTTCGGAGTCTCTTCTTCCATCGGGTCTTGAAAAGAAGAAGTGCGAATATTTCATTCTTTGTCGGGCTCTAAATCTCGCAAAGGTTGGGCCTTTATACAAAAGAAAAAAGGCCTTGTCCCGACCAGATCCTGTTGGCAGAGTCATGCCTTCTTCATCTTTCCCTAAGCCTTTCTCATGATAGCCCATTGAGCGAGGTTCTTGAAACTGTGAAGTTTGTGGGTGACTCGAAGGTGGAGGCATTAACACTTGCTGTAAGAAGAGGAGTTAATAATGAAAAAACTGGAATGGATGGAGAAAGAACATCTGATGATATTGGGCCCGAGGGGCCGACACAGGAGGAATGGGAATAGTTGTGGAAACGATAATGAAAGGAGTAGTCAAAGTGCTAGGAGGATCAAAGAGAGAGATAGAAGAAGAAAGGGTTGGGGATGAAATAGAACAAGATGAAGTCACTGACGGATCGTGGGTCGATGAGCCAGTATGAGTCAGGGGGGCTATCTCCTTCATTCTTATTCGGAATTGAGCTCTTACCCGCTGACGTTGGTGACTTACGGATGGTTTTCTTTACATCCAGGGAAAGTCTCGATTTGGGGCGAGCTGTAAGCTTTGTTTCATGGTCTGCAAAGACCCCATTCTATGGCTGTCTCTTTTTTCTTTTATTCATTTCGTAAGAAAGCGTTTGTTCTATGTTCTGACATGACGGATAGGATGGCTTCGTCTACTTACAGAATTTTTCATCTGTGAGTACTCCTTCAGTTATCTTTTTTTTGTCGGTATGTTGCTTCACAAGCGACGGAGTGCGTTCAGCGGAGCAGACGTACCTTGTTCAGTTCTACTTGTCACTATGCGGATTCTCCAAATGGATGACGGTGTGGCCTAAGGGGGGACGCCTGCCCCCGAAGACCATCCACAGGGACAATTATGAAGCTACGATGTGGTGGGTTGAGAAGACATCAGAAATGCTCGCTCTGGGACTACCTGCCTGAGTATGTCCGGATTCCCTTATCGTTGGTATTGCCCGTCCTGGTCTTCCGGTCTGAATACCTACGACGAATCCCTTACAGGAAGCTGTGGGAGTGGATCGGTCGCCAAGACATCGAGTTTCAGCTATACCACCAAGACTGCTTCAATTCGGTCGTCTCTTTCGGTGGAAGGGCTATAAAATGATCAGCAAGGCTTCTTCGATCGTCAGGAGAGAAAGAGAGTGATTGTGGAGGGGGCAACTGGATTTGTCCCAGATGGGAACATATTTTGGACCAGGCTATCTCTGGCATTTCTTTTTTCTTTTATATTGTTACGCCTCTTTGCTAGGTTTTGGACGAGGGCTAAGGTCGAGTCATCCGGCCTCCCCGATTCCTCCCCTCTACTCATGTCTTAACCACTCATATGAGGCGCCCCTCGCAAGATACCGCAGTTCGGTCTCTGATACGATTCTCTGAATTGACCTGCCCATTATAAACGTATGCTCAGTGATTTTGTATACGCAATAAGATAAGTCAAGTGCGCTAAAAGAGACCTCGTAGCTCGCAAAGTAAAGTCGATCGGGCATTCTGGTTGATAAGCTCCGACTCCTTCTTCTCCTTTCCCCACATCTTCTTCGGGGGATTCGGGATAAACAGGTGCTCTGGCCCCGATTCGTTAGCATTCCGCCCTGGCTACACCTCATTTCAACGGTTCACAACACCTTCCTAAGCGCTTGGTGGGTCCGGGGTTCCCATGTACTGCCCAGGATCGCGGGCCCTTTCGTACACTGATTTTCGGGCATGACGCTAGCCTATATCTCCGCTCTCGCTTCCGTACTTCTTTTTCCTATCTCTCTCTATATATCCTTCTTTCATCTCGCCATCTTCCCAACAGGAGTGACCACTGCTTCATGTCTCAGCATCTTTCGGCGGAGGTTCTAGATGCTCACCTTGAAGGGAGGGCGCGTGCAAAAGGCAGAAAAGAGTAGAAAGTGCGTGAAGCCAGGAAATTGCTTAGAAAATGAAAAGATCTTTTGTCTTTCGCGCTAGTGAATGGAAGAAAGAACAAGCAGATTGCAAATTTCCACTAGAATGGTATTTTGATAGATAGTCACTTGTGTTTCTGGCCTCACTGGTAGCAAACTTTTCCGCCTCACGGGCGTGACTAAGGCTTAAATACTAGTGTGGACCACCCTTCTCCTCTAATGTTAGGCGAGGTGCTTTATGCTCGATTTTCAGCAGCACAATGGCATGCAGTACCCCGTATAGAGATAGAAAAGTCAGTAGTGCCCGTCGATCGAGTGTCCGTCCTGGAACAGCTGTGACAGCATCAAGCATTCCTGAATTGCCCTTTTTGATCACCAGACTCATCCTCAAGCCCATAAACAGCATAGAAAAAGCCATTCCTGCACAGCCCATGGATGAAGAGCCCTGGTGAACCGAACCACCGGACAGACCGTTCGCCCCTTCCATCATAGCTCGTACTTTATTTGACAATTGTCTTAATCTAAAGTATGTCGATTGATCATTAGAAATATCTTTTTAGAAAGAAGTCACTCATATATTAAGTCAGGTCAGGTTTAGCGTACCAAAAGACTATAAATTACAGGAAGAACGAAAGGGCCAGCATCAGACATAGGGACGGAGGGATATACGTAATAGCCGGACTAAGAGATTCTAAAAACTAGTAAAGAAAAGGCCCCTTCCACGACTAAGAAAGTTGGCAATGGGGATAGACCTGAAGCCTTCGCTTTTACGGAATACGGGAGAGTACGGTAGTAATGGGCGGAAGAAGGGGACTACAGGTACTGCTACACTACCTGGAGGGAGCTGGAAGGCTGTAAGAGAAATGGCAGAGGTCGGGATATACTTTTTTAGAAGAGAACTCGGGATACTGCAAGGGAGACCACAAGGTAGAAAAAATGTCAAGGAAGAGTAAAGCTACTTCCTTAAAGGCACTCCCCACAATAGAGGAACTCCCAATGCGGGCAGCAATTATCCCATCCCTACTCCTGCGTATAAGGGACTTAAGGACAAGGCCAGGAACGGGTCGAAAGAAAATGGTTTCTCTTTTTTTTCTTTGCGTAAGCACAATCTTCTTATTACACGTTAACACATTCTTATACTTTAAGTAACCAAGGAAAGGAGTAACTATGTGGAGGCGAGGCCTCTCGATTCGCTCAGATGGGTCACCGGGCTTTCTTTTCACTATATGGTACTCTAACTTGATTCAGCCTCAAAGTTTCAATGGACTTCTGCTTTCCACCGTTCGATGACCTTCTTCCATACCTTTTCAATTCAATATAGCTCCATAAATGAAAAGAACGGAAAAAAGAGTAACATTTTTAGATTACTCTAATCCACTTTAGCTAACGGAAGCACAGAACGAGAAATCCACTTTAGCCAAGGACTTTGCACATGAGAAGAGGATTAGACTGAACGGGAATAACCCGCATTGAAGGTCGGAACAGCTTTAGCGGGAGCTGCTGCTAGTCTTTTCGACCATGAATCTCTAGAAGGGCTTACAAGAAGCCGAGAATCCGACTCCCAAGCATCCGAGATGCGAAAAGAAAAAGGCACCTTTCCCTAAGCCATTTTAAGTAGACAGGGATAAGGACAAGTGGCTCGCTACCGAGCTCGATGCTTTGAATAGGGGCGGTAATAGAAGATGCAGCAAAGAAAGAGGCAGTGAAGTTAGCTCGATCCCTTCTGCCTTATGACTTCAAACATCTGCGCAGGTATCTCAAGGATTCGCCAATTTGGTGACATCTAAGCCAGCTATCTTTGCAAAAAACTACTCTTTCTACGGGTCCAGACGAATCTTTTTCTGTTTGGGAAGCTAACCGTAAAGCGTCTGCTCTTGCTTAGCTGCTACCAGATCGTCTCTTGTCACCCTCGTGAGGGGACACATATCGATATGTCAGTGACGCAGCGGTTGAACAGTCCACCTGGTGATTATCTTTCGGCTATCCCACCTTTTGATCCAGTTCTGCTATCCCATTACTAATAAGAAAAGGGGTCTATCGGACGATGTGATATGATAGTCCGCAGTCTCGTCCTCGTGTATCGTCCGCTTGTTTCATTCCTTGCCCCCTTTCCCGGTGAAGCAGAGTGAATAGCTTAAGTAGTTCCATTTCTCTAGCCTGCAGGAGTTCCGGTTAGAGTGTTTGCTAAGGCTAGTTCTCTTCCAGGTCTTTTTCAAGGTCTGCCTTCCTTCTTTTTTCATTACGTCAGGCGCTGTCGTAGGAGTCAAAGTCTAATTAGTTGATAGAGCAATTGCTACTATTGTATCACGAGTAGGAGTTCCCCGGATGGGGATTGAGTACATGTTACAATTGGATAGGGGGTAGTAGTTTCCATCCAGCCAGTGTTAGTTTACAGTCAGCCAGAAGCAAGCATAATGACGACATGGACCAGAAGGAAGCTAGTTGGAAAGCTGGAGTCTTTCTCCTTTCAAGGGTCAAGCAAGAGAGAGAAGTCAAATGAGAACCTTGACTTTCAGTTCCTTTTTTCTAACAACAGGGGATAAGATGCCATCTCCTTACCAGTACTTCTCAAAGTCTATAGCTCTGACAGCCAGTTCATTTGCTTCTGCCTTTGAGGTCTTGGACTTTCTTTCCTTTCAGCAGTCTCTTTGAAGCCATTTGGAGGTCCCTTGCTTCTCTTTCTGCTCCTAGGAAGAGCAGCTGCTATCTCGGCTGTTGGAGAAAAACCTCTCCAGTTCTAGTAGTTGCCTTTGCTTCTGCTTTCCCTTCTTAAGAAGCCTACCGAGCTCCAGAGCTAGGAAGCGTCGTAGCGTCGTAAGGAGGACTGTCTAGTCAGTCTTACGTCCAGCCAGTGCAAGCCCTCTTCATTCCATTACAAATTCAATGTAGCAAGCCGCGTCAGTGCAGTTATTACGCTTAGGATAGCCGAAACGAGTAGGCTGGTTGGTTATAGATCAAAAGCTCAAGGGCAAGCTTTTCGATTATGACCGAGCCTGTTGCAGTTGCAGGGACGGATCCCAGACATCTAGAGTTCGCTTACTCAAGTGAGAGTTCCCTATCTTTGCAGAATTTTAGGAGTCAAGTTCATAATCTTTTTCAAGCTATCGAACAATAGGAAAAGCAAAGTCAAGCGTTAGGGCAAGCGCAAATCTCTATCCAGTTTTCAATCCAGCAGGTATAGCAGGTTGACTAGCCATTGATCTAGTTATAGAACTAGTTAACTTTAACTAGTTTGAATGCGTAATGAAATTGCAGAAAAAGAAAAAGGATAAGATCTTTCAAGGCGAGCTCCTTGACCAGCGGTTTCAGTTGGACTCCCTAGAGATTTCTTTTCATGAGAGGGTGACGGATTACTATCATAGGCTTATGGAGAGGTGCGGAGCGGAGATTAGCGCTTTCTTTCATTTAGCCCAAGAAGGCAGGCTACTGATTAGCAAGATGAGCAGAAAACCTTACGGTCTTCAAATAAGATTTTTTTCGATTTCTTTAGCCGTAATAAAGAATGGCTTTCTTCAGTCTTGATTGCAGAAGGCAGCTTACCCTGTTGGTGGTCTAGTAAGGTTTCCTCCGATTCGAAAAGGCCGGGATCGGATAAAAAGCAAAAGTATAGCGCGCAGTAGCCCATTTCATGATACGGAGAGAACCATTGGATATGAGTCAAAATCCTTTCACCGGCACCTTGGAATCCTTCCTCATCAAGAGAAGAGATCCACTCATGCATAGCTTCGACTAATAATTCACATAGAAGGTTTTTCGAAGTAGCCCTAGGTTCCGATCCACCATCGGTGAGACCCCTCTTGCTTAAGTACTGGGTCTCTTCACTAAAATAAAGAACTCGTTGAGACTTGGTCCATTGTTAGGATAACCTCGTCTCTCCCTCTTTCACCTCAAGGTATGGTTTGGGCCCTGGGGTGGTGCAGGAGTAACTCGATAAGATCAATAAGATGAAAGAAAAATGGAATCCTTCCGTATAGTAGACTACCGACCTTTATTAGCCAACCTCTTCGATTGATCAAGTTGAGACAAGCAAACTATGTATGGCTGGGGGTTAGACACGAGGGACTTTAGAAGACTACACCTAAGATGGAACAGGCACCTGCGAAATTCCAACTCCTGCTGACATCTTATTGACCCGGCGGGTAATAGGGAGAAGGACTTCGACTGAGATTCTTGAAACATCCAGTGCGCTTTCGTCCCCTATTTTCTTCTTTTTATCCTCTTCATCTTCTTGGCCGCCTTTACCAAGCCACTCGTCGAGAACATGCCCGATAGACGAATCAGATTCTGAAGGAACTAGAGCCGTGATGCTCGAGACTATGGGTGACCAAGTTCAAGCAATAGTAGAGGACCGCCTTTAAATAAGAGGCCCGGAATCCTCGAACAATCTCATGATTAATACTGCGGCTCCAACAGGCACCCAGGCCAAAAATAGGTTGCAGAACTTGTCGCCCTCCCTCCAGACAAAAGCATGGCCTCAGGCTCTGGCCAGACAGGCCTCGAAGATGAAGCCCACGAAGCTATTTTTGAACTTCCAGGCAGAGGACAGCACGAGCGGACCGTCAGATAATCTTCCAGCGAATGCATCAAAGATTGGGGATACCACGACGCCATCCGAGCCCTCAGATTGCTAATGATGATTCTTATTTAAAGGCGGAAAGGGTGAAAAATGCATATTTCTGAACGGAAGAACTGTCATGTTCGGTTGGTGAACTCAAAGTAAAAGGCCAAAAGGACGAGCAAAAGTTGGTCATTCAAGAGACTTATGGAAAAAGAATAGAAGGACGTTTAAGAAAGGAAAGAAGGGAGGGTAAGCTTTAGAAAGTAATCGTGATGTAGAAGTCGGTACAGAGATGACAAAATGACTCCGTCATCAGTCCCATCCAGTCCTGATAGAAGGGCCTTTTTGGTTAAGGACCCCAAACAATCATCCCAAAGAATTGAGGAACTTTCATGTGAATTGTTTAACGCGGGCGGGCAGGCCGAACAAAGACCCCGACTATCAAAGAAATTCGAGCAAGGAGCCATGTCCCAATCGGCCTTCAGGTCGAAAGGCACATATGGGAGTAGCCCCCCGGATCCATCATCCTCGAGGAGGAGGAAAGAGAAGTCCAATTTTTGGAAGAAATTGGATTGCTCTAATCTGCCTACGCAGGACCCTCTCAGCTTGTATTCGATATTGACTATTTTAGATAGATACAGGAGGGGAAGGCTCTTTCCTTTTCTTTATGCCTTCTATAGACAAGAAAGGGTTTATTGGAATTGAAGGGTTCTTCCCCAAGTAAGAGAGAGACAACCGATTCACCGACACGTATCGGTCTTTCCGCTGCTCTATAAAAAAGATACCTAATATCGTCACCCTTTCCGAAGGTTCCTCTTCTTTCTTCTAGGCTTTATATGGTATATCTGTCTTGAAAGAGAGGCTAGTCAGAGGTGTCGATCTCTGGTTGAGAGAGATTGGACGCTCCATGGTAAGGTAGCACTCGCTAGCCACCTGAGCTGGGTACTGTCAATCGGATTCCCACTTTTTTTATTACATAACAACTAATCCGCACAAAACTGTATACGTGGGTGTACTCCTTTACAGTATCGATCTCTCTACATGCCTCAACTGGGGAACTCTGTGGTCCCATCCCAGCTACTCTTCTTCCTTTAATGACTGTCAAGAGAGGAGCGGGAGAGCGAGAGTAGAATAATTCCACAGGTCCTGTCAGCGACCCGCTTGTTTGCTTTTTTTCATGGTATAGTAATGTCATTCCCGGCAAAGGAATGGGATAGCTTATCTTACTGTGTAGTAGGATCTAACTTGCTGCGCTATAATGCCTGAGCGACGTAAGCGGGTAACAAAACGTAGCTACGGAATCCCCAGCTCGGAAAGTCGAGTGACTCGGAACTTCAATCACTGCCTCAAAGCCCTTCTCAATGTCTTCCACTCGCCCAGTAGATCTCCTAGATCTCTAGACGCCTTGCAGAATGGAAAGCCTTGGATAGTCTTGAAAAAGCCTTTGCTTTGATTTGAAAGCTCAACACTCGAGTGACATCATTCAGCTCATAGATATTTCGACAAAAGGATGAGAGCCTCTATTGTCTTTATTTTTCGTTTTTGAGTGTGATGATGTCAGGAAAGGGCCACGTCATCTAGAAGTCTGTCTACTTGATTTGATAGCTTTCTTCTCCCGCATCCGTAAGAGCTCTCCTCCTATTCGCCTGTAGCTACGAACCTCTGATTTGCTTTCGCTCCGCACGGCTATGACACCTCTTCTTCACTCTGCTGTCCTCTTTGAAGGAGCAATTCAAAGGAAGCATTGGAAATTCAGTGAAAAGTAGATCAGCAGATCATTTAAAGAAGAAAGCTGTGTCAACCAACGGCAGGAGCAGGTTCACCGTTTTAGTTCTATACTGGACCTACGCAATTTCTTTTTCTTGATTGAAGTACGTGATTTCCTCGATAGCTATTTATTGAGAAGCGGCTAGAAGCCAATTTCTTGTATCGAAGAGCCCGGCTTCCACGATTACCTTTATAGCTAAAGCAGATTAAGAAAAGGTGACTTCCACCCTTTTTCTAGAGTTTCAAACCTTATGAGTAACTTACTTGAGGTTTGATTGAAACTCTATCAAAGAAGAAAAATGGACTTCAGATGAGTCGACATTGAAGAGGTTACTGCCCAGCCGGTAGCTACTAAGGTTTCAAACCTTGTGAGAAATTGTTGCTCATGGAAACTGCCTGGAATCACTGCTCAAGGAACCATCAATGAATCATCTACAAGTTTTCCTTTTCCTTGGCAAGAATATGAAAATAGCGAACGAACCCGTATCTCACTTTCTAACTACCTGGATGGGAATGAAAGGGAATGGGACTCGGCTCGACGGAATGGAATAAAAAGAATGGAAAGTAATTTCAGCCATTTTTCCATAGAGATCCACTAACCGAAGAATTCTCGACCGCCTCAAAGTTTCAATGGATAGTTTAAAGGATCTGGCGAAAGCTTCGAAAAGCTTGACATTTTGCAAGGTAAGAGAAGGTGTCAGTCGTCAAGAAGTATGTGGCTAATGAAGCCCGAGTTAATACACCAGCAAGGGTTAGGAGAACAGGTCGGCTCTTCGACCGTGTCCCGGCTTGCAATTACTACTAAATTAGCTTTTACAATATATTTGAAATAAAGTCTCTTAGAAAGGGGCCGAGAAAGAAAAATCGGAAGCTTTCTATGTCTCTCCGGAGTCTGCTTAAGCATATAGCTAACGTTCTTTTTTTTCACCAGGATGCTACTGATAACACCTTCGCCTTTCTCCCGCTGCAATTCCCGGTAGTGAACCTGTATGTCATTGACTTATATTGTCATCTTAGTGAGTGTCCGAAGCATCATCCTCTGTTACCAAGTAAGGCAATTTCATCTTCAATCTTTCTACTGGAGAATAGGCCTAGCCCTCGAAAATAGCTGTGAAGATAGCTGTTGTGCGCCCTTCTTCTTTTACTGCTGACTTTGGACTCTATTGGTTGGGTGCCTACCCAATAGCAGAAGAAGGACTTATCGCAATCTCAAATACAATGGCTAGTTGTCTCAAGCCAATCTCTTGATTCACATTCATGTGAAACCGTTGCAACCGATCCTGCATACCAATCATACGCCGCTTACAGTAATGGCACTAAGCCAAGATTTCTATTCATTCTGGAAAAATACATAGCAAGAAGGTGTATAGGCATCGAGGAGAGAACATGTTTAAGCAAAATAAGCCACTATTAAGACAATTAAGTTAGTAGTGTCACCGGTCAATCCCTGGTCCTTAAAAGCCCTCAAAATGGAGTCCATAAAGCCTTAGATACCCTAGAAGAAATAGAGGCCAAAAGCTAATTGGAGGTGAGACATACTTCATTCCACCAAAAGGAGAATGGAAGTATACGGAACACCAATCAAAAGAGAAAGGGGTGAACACTATCCGAATACTAACCGCCCTTCTCCCAGGGACCTAAATGACCAATTAAGTCCATGGGATAATCAGATAGATTTCTATTACTCTGGGCGCAGAGATCACTCTACTGCGCTGTCATACTTCTTCATAGAAAATGCATTTTTAGTAGGAAAGTATCTTAAATGAAATGTCAGAGATTCCCGGATGTTCAGGAATTCGATGGTGAAGTCCTGCAAAGATTTCATTTTGTAACGCTTGAAATAATGAATTGGATGGCATGCTTTCGTATGTAGAGAATGCGCATTAGCTCTTTTCACGACTCTGCTCCTATCTCATCCGCTGCTCTTGTAGGTCTTGGTGGTAGGGCAGTAGGAGTCAAGGCAATAGGATCAGTATCAGTAGACGGAAATTGCCGCGGGCGGACTCCAGGCCTCAAGGCGATGACTAGTAGATCCCGGGGGAATCCCCTTTCTAAAGCTAACGAATGGAACTATGACCATGGGAATGATTGTTGAATAAAGAAAGTACCACGCCTCTGAGTCCTCTTGCCCACTAGTCACTCTGTTCACGGTTAGCTGGGAAGGAATGAACTAAGAAACTCCTAACTCAAGTTTAAGGTTTCAGTTCCTCTTACGGTGTCCGGACTCATCGTACTTTCTCAAATCGCTATGAGGTTTAACTGTTCGACAAGGACCTCTAAGGAGCTGGAAGAAACCGCCTCTGAAGCCGAATCCACTTGAGCCTGGTTTCATGCAGGCCTACGGTTCAATCATTTACTCTCGGGGCTCTGAATGCAAAGAGTTTCCGCATTCTGGTTCTTTCTTTCAGTAGAGAGTTTGTTGACTGCGTAGGCTACGCCAAGGGTGCTACGAAATGAAGTGGCATTAGCCGGTGTAGACCCATCATGAAGAACAGGGTAGGAAGAGGTGTGCTGACTTCTTTGGCACCAGTCATTTGAGTGCGTTCAAGCAGCTCACGAATCTCTTTATGTTGAGATAGAAATAGAAAGAGACCAGCAGGTCACCTCAACACCCAGCAAAGAAGCTAAGGCTTTTCCGGAACAAAAGGAACAGTTTTCTCATAACTATGTGTAGCATTTGTTATCGTTAAGCACCTTTTCTCGTTGATATCGCATATCAGCTGTTATCTTTGATCTGTTGAAAGAAGAAGGGCTTAGAGCCTAAATAGAACTTGTTTGTAAATCCGTAACTGAAAACAAGAAAGGTTTTTCATCCATGTAAACAGTAAGAAATAGGTAAATGACTTACTTGAAGAGGCATATTCATATGAAAGATAGCCACGAATGGGATTGATGGACCTTGGAGCAAAGGAGAGATAGTGCTAGCAACTTCGAAAGAATGGGGAAGACAAGGTTTTTTCTTCCCCTTCTCTTGCGCGCCGTGCTCCGCTTGAAGAAGCGGCTTGACGGGGGACATTTTCATCTCTCAAGAGAAAGATGCGCTGAATAAGTTCAACACGCAGAATTGCAAGGCTGGTCGGTCGTAGATCATGGGACCTATTGTACTGGTTACTGCTAGTGCGTTTGCTGTACTGACTTAGTGTAACTGGTGTTAGTGGACCGGCCTAGTAACCAATAGAGAGAGCTTCAAGGGGCTTGATCCCCACTTTTCATCTATTTTCTTATGGGTTAGGTGGAACCGCACTTACAAATGAGTTAGCAAAAGGAAAAAAGACAATTCTCAAATGCGTACAATACTTTCTTCCTTCTTTGTATAAGGGGCCAGTCTGCGATGGATGCTCGTGCATGAAAAAGGGCTTTGATCTACTCACTTATATAATAGAGCCAGGACAGGATATCCTTTTTTCTCATTTTGTCCTTAGGATTCGAACCTGCAATCTTCCGCAGTCTGCCCGAAGTTGAGTAAACAATCTGATCCAGCTCCTCCCGAGAAAAGTGCCAAGGCTGGCCAAGAAGGAGAATGGGTAAGGATTCGTAGGAAAGGCAGAGGTAAGGTGTCAGAGGGTGATAGTGAAGCTAATAAGGAGGATTTGGGAGCAAAGTCCCCGAAAGGGCAAGCAGGATTAGACCAAGCTGCTGATGCCATGGATGCCCAAGGAAGGCCTTACCAATACGGCTTTACCTTCGGAAGGGGTCTGGTCTTTCTTCTGAGTGAGGATTTGGTTCAGTCTCTAACTCTAGTTGAGGAGAGGACAGCGGGTGGATCCCATGGGAGTGTGGAGCTTGAGGAGGGTGCTCTGAGGCCGAGGGTGGAGGGGCCGTCAACCCCCGTTAAGCCTTCTAGCTCAATCAGTCCAGCTTGCTCAGATCCGTCCACAGCCTCTCCTGAGTTGAACCCCGCCGGTGTACGGGTCAAAGATTCCCTGGACAAGAAGGGCAACCCCCAGAAAGTGTATTAGGGTGCTAATTAGCAGGCCTCTCCCCCCAGCTAGGGGGAGGAAGAGGCTCTGCAAGACCTGGGATTCGTGCTTTCATGTCGAGATCAGGGGACTATCGCTTGTAGCAAAGCCCTGTTGAGGAAGATGCCCATATATGTTTGTTATATTATAGAATTAAGACGATTCGAACCTTCTAAAGCTATGGGCTAATAGGCTAGCTTCTTGAAACTCCCGGCACAGGTTTGATGGAATTACCGCTCTTTGCATGTTAACAGCATTACCGGTGTAGTCTCTTTTGCTATTTAGCATTAGAGCATTATAAAAAGAATCCCATTCTGTCCATCTATTTCATCATCAAAAATTCCTCAAATGTCATTGGTCTCTTTCGGGTTTTAACTCATCTCGTTCAATCGCCTTGGCTTACTAAAGAATGGTTGGTAAGAAGGTAGCTAGCAGCTTCCATAATGCCCGAGGAGGTTGAATCAATAGTAAGAGAATGAGACCTGCGCATGAATCGCGTGAAAGAAGGAATTGAGAGAAGGGTCTTAGGAAGAATAGGGTGCACATTCATATGATTCTATAAATACCTTTTTCATGTCCGTTCCCAGGAATGGAGCTCTGTCTGTAAGGCGGAGTCTGTATACCAGCTCTGTCTACCGCTACTAGTGTCGGTCCTTTCTCTTAAGTAAGTTAGTCTGTTTTCTTGTTAGCTTACTTCTAAGATAGAAGATGAACACAAAGCTAACACTGACTTCTGAGCTTTCTTTTCTTTGATTCGCTTGGAATGTTAGAGTTAGAGCTACGCCTTCTGCCTACAGTCCCAAGGTGTATCATGAGAGAGACTATGACTGAGATTCCAATACCTTCCATAACTACAGGGGGGAGCGGTTTAGGAAGGAGAAAAATCTATCTATTAGAATTAGCTCTTTCAGATAAATACCTATAGATTACTGGTAGGAATGGAACTGAACTCCCAGAAAGGAAGGAACTCAAGCAAAGAGACCATAGAATGGTACTGCTACTTGAAAGCCTCTCGCTCGACCACCAATGTCTTACACTGCATGGCCAGCGGCTTTAGCTTCTACTACTGACAATGACTACAGCTCTGACGACTAGCCTACAACCTTACTCACTTGCATGTCGTCTCCGGCTGGCTCTGGACATTCCAGATCTATCTTCCACTCGCTCTCGAGACCTAACTAGACATGAAATGAACCATCTATCCGTACTTCTTGTCTCAGCTCTTGTCTTCGACCCTCCCCGTTGCACGGCCTTCCGTTGCAAGGAATATAACATTCCCATTCACTGACTTGTGGTTGACGACGCCCTCTCAACTCCTCTCTTCGAGTGGAACGCTTCTGCCGCTGTCATAAAAAAAGCTACTGAGAGTAATACTGCGAATACTACCGAGACCGCGAATGCTGCCGATATCGTCGGACCCGCTTCCGCGGTCCTTCGCTTACTTATCTGGCGTCAACAATGCCGCTTTTTCCGTCACGGAAACTGCTGGAGGCCGTGACAGGAGTGTTCCGCACCGTCCCCCAACCCAGCCTTTAGAGAACTAAAAGAGTCTTGTTCTCTAGCCAACATGCGTCAGGGAAGTGGGTGGTTTTGTATTCTCGGTTGTGGCACCTGATAACACACAGGAAAATCCAAAAGACTGAGAATATACAAACTCGGTCAAATGCCGTTCATAAGCTGTATGTCTCAGACAAAGACGATCTGAGACCTCTCATAGCTCATGGAGAATACAAGAAAAAAACTAACTACATTCCAACAAGGGATGAGACACCAAACAAGGTAAAAGCCCTTTTTAGTTCTCGAGAAGAAAAATAGAGAGATCACATGCCACACCAAAACTGGATAAGAAAAACTGTTGAGCAGATACCTAAAAAGAAAAAAGAAATTGAGGATATTGTCCAATTTTTGAATGAATTTTATGCATTTAACAAAGGATCAATCGATGCATATCGGTGCTGACTTCGATTTATACAAAACGGGAGAGAGGATCCCTCTTATTCATTCCAACACGGGATCTAGATCATTTAGTTCGGGGGGAGCTTCGAATTCGATCAGGCAGCACTTTCTGAAATCTTGCGCAGCTTGTGTACCGGAAGCAGGACAGTTTCGATTGCAGTTTCAGTTGTTGCGGTTGGTCCTTTGTTTGCTTTCTTGTTCCTATTCTCGTTGACTTTCTTGCTTTCGAGTGCCTATTCTCGCTGGCTGGCTAATATGATGGTTGCCTGTCCTGAATCCTCAAATTCCTTTTCCTATTATTCAAATTACTTGTGTGCGTCTTCTGACTTCTTTGCCTTTGACTCTTCGTCGCTTTCGGGCTTGATTAGTCTGGTGCTTTCCTTTCTGGCTTGACCATGAGGCAATGACTATTAGAATCTTACAGGAAGCAACCGCTGTACCCCGCCTTCTAGCTCTTAGACTTTGAGGAAGGAGCGATCTCTGCGACTTTAGTTATTGCTATCTCTTTCGGTCGTAGGTCCCCGGCCGAGTTCCCCTCCCTATCATATGGTTGACTACCCATCTGTCAGCTATGCTTCGGAATCACACCCTTCTACTCCGCATTCGCATCTCTTTTGGCAACAGATGCAGCAGCTAGAACTGGGGCTGGTCTCTCATCACTATCCTTTCTGGTAAGGTAGCTGTAGTCATTCTCCATTATGGACGATCTACTCTTTCTAAGCCTATTACAAGATAAAGAAAGACCGGCTTAAGCTTGCTGAAAGAGGGAATCGAGGATTGTTAGATGGAGCTGCTTGACTGGCGAGGTAGCGATATTACCAAAATTCAGGCAGGGATACTTTGACGATCGTCGTGGACTGCTGTCTCACGCTGCCTTGGACGAAAAGAAGGAGAAAGAGATTCTCTAGTCAAAGCGAGGACCTCCCTAGGTTTTCACTCCATCCCTTGGATGAATGGAAATATGGAATTGGACTTCGGGGTTTATGCACGTTTATGAATGAGCTAGCTCTTTCCACGCATTGGCACAACAAAAGAAAAGGCATGGGTGCCCGGGGTCGGAAATAAGGATGTGTTCGAAGCACGGCGAAGCATTTCAGTTCATAAGGCTTACCCGCTCCTTACTCCAATCCTCCCCATCGAATGAAAGTAAGGGTTGGAGGGGGTACGGGAGCTTGACCAGGAACAAGATAACGAGAAGTGGGTTTGCTTAATCCTCATGCATTGATAGCTAACCCGTACTTTCTTTTCCTCCGGCACTTCATTCTTCCTCTTTATATAGTCAAGTAGGACAGAACGATTAGTGACGCAGTGAACAATCATCATTTAATCAGCTCCGGACGGTTTCGGAATAGAAGGAAGGGGGTCCCAAGCTAGCAAGCAAGGGGGCTAGGCTAGTGAAAGAGAAGGCAAGGGGGAAGGTACTTTTTGAGAAGATGCGAGGGAGATCAAAGAGCAAGGTTAGCGTAGTGGGGTTAAGTGCTTAAGGGGTGGCCAACGGTGTAGTGCTTGAAAAGAAAGCGTAGTGAGAGGAGTGAGTTGCTCTTGAGGGCGGGTTAGCCTAGCTCCGTGGGGTTAAGTGGCAGCGCATACATTCGAAAAGCGAGGTGGAATACAAGAAAAGAGAATCCGTCTACCGGTACGTAGTGATAACTAACAGGTTGGGTATGGGAAAGCGTAGTGGTATCGAATCTTGTAGCTCGGTACGGTATCTCATATCTTTGTTCGAAGAGTTGGAATACCGGGAAGGGAAGAACGTTGGGGTAGCTCGGGGGAAGGATAGAATTGAGAAGTATTAAGTCCATACAGGTTTGGTGATTAAAGAACGTGAAAACGATTCGGTATTCGTTCAATCGGTCCGTAGTGATAACTGCTTTGATTTAGAGGTCTCCGGAACGGGAAAAGACGCGCTCGATTCGATTGGAGCTCGTTAGGAAGCTCACTCAGAAGCGAAAGCAGATACGAACAAATGCGAAAAGCATAAAAGTAAGGAATCCATTTTCTCCGGAAGAAGAACTGAAAGGTGAAATTGCACGAGGTATGACTCTTAAGGTTGGGTATGAGTTCGTTCAATCGGTCCCACACCTACTACAGTAGTGCGTTCGAGGTCAAAGTTCGAAAGAAAGAGATCAGATCCCAGCCCGGAATAGGCTCCATACCCGCTACAAGTCTCATAGGCTCCAAGTCTCATAGGTGGAATACTGGTAAGAAGTACGGGGTATCGAATCCGTCAACCGAGTAGGACTTTGTTCGCTTCGGGCAATAGTCCCACGCCGTATACAGTAGGGATAACGAAAAGGAAAGGTCAAAGTTCACACTGCTTTTCTTTATCTGTATTCTAACGTTCGAAGTTTAGAATCAATAAATCCGGGCAATAAAAGAAGAGGTCAATCTTAGATAGTAGGACTCGACAAGACGTCTTGTCTTAGAATAGGAGATGAGTGGAAGGAAAGGAGTTTCACCAAAGACTAAGACGCCTATAGACCATAGTGAAGCTAGGAGATGAGTTCCGTTTCTTGCCTTAGGGAATAGCAGGTTTATTCTGATGGTTTGTATCTTCTCTAATACCCCCGTAAGAGAGGGATGAGTTCCCCTGGCATAGCTTCCCGACCTTGACTTTAGGGAGAGGGGACAATATGACCAGTTCTAGTTGCAGCCGAGGTTCCGATACAAAGAGCGGATTCTCTGGTTTCGGAAGATGCGTTGCTTCCTCCCCCTATCGGCCAGCGTCTATGCCCTGTCTTCTCCTACCTTAGACCTTATTCCGCCCAAGCTCTCATAGCATTCGTCTTTCTTCCCATATTTCGCTCCTTTCATGTTCTAGAATCAGGTAGCTCAGCATCTAATCTAGTGAAGTAGCAGAAATCCGGGCGCTAACAGCTACTTTCCTGGCTTTCAGCTTGAAGTTCAGTTACTCGCCTAGAGCAGTTTCAAACCTCAACTGGATCAGATTTAGTAGTTAGTGGGAATGGCCCGAGAGGGAAGAATCGATGTTATCTCCTCTACTCATGAGTTTGCACAAAAGTAATTGGTTGAAGGGATCTTAGCCAACGGATCCCGACCCGGTTTATCGATCAACTATCTTACAAAAAGCTTCTGCGCATTCCCATTGTTTCCGATCAAAAGAGTGTATCTACAACTTTGTTTTATTCTAAAGAGTGGGTAGACTACGTCATTGCTTTTCTCTCCATTACCCGCTCGGACCTATATGAGAAGGCTAAGGGGATCTTTTATAGGCGGATATTGGATGATGAAGCACTTGCCTACTTCCCACCTGGCCTTTACTTTAAGGAAGAAGGATCGGGGACCAAGACGAAGCGTAGTACCATACCCGAACCTACCTATCGCTAGATTTTTACGACTTGGTGGTGGAAAAGGGAAGGGAGCAGGATTGCAAACTAAACTAAGGTCTATGAAGAATTGTGAGAATCCCATAGTGTCAAAGGTCACGAACTTACAAAACTTAAGAGAGCGGGTAGCCCTTATTTGATTTGCTGACAGTTGCCCCTTCTTCTCTTGTTAATTCCTGAGTGCCGGTCTCTCATCCATCCTTTAGGCAAGCTTCCTTCATGCAGGATCTAAATGAACCTTCTATGCCAACTAGGTCCCGGAACTGCTTGAGAACGAGAACGGAACTTGCTCGAATCCTTGCTGGCTTACTAACTCTTGCTCTAGCTCCTACTCCTGGAAAAAGGCTGACTCATTTTATTACTTTATCCTATAACTATTTATCCAAGGCGCTTGCGGGCTTACAGTAAAACCTACAAGGAAGGATTATAGGGTTTTAGGGCACCTGGGAACCTACAACGAAGGGATGAGCGGGTACAGGGTATACTTTTTCCCAAGCGGGTGGAAGGAATGAATAAACGAAGACTGTTTCAGTGATGTCTTTCTCCGCTCTGCTACTCTACTGACTGAAAATGGAATATCCCCTCAAGCCAACTTCCTAACCTTATTCTTCAAATCTTTTGCTTTCACTGATTCTGACCTTCCCTTCAACTGACTGACGGTCTATCCGGCGGCTTACTCATTGACTACAACGCAGGGTTAGTTGCTTCTATATCTTTTCTTTATGATCTTGAACTTCTCGCAAGCGCCTTCCATCTGGCTGGCAACCGTAGCTACTCTATCCCGCTGACACGAGGGAATGACTTTGAACTTCTGTACCTGAAACTGACTCTTCTGTCTTCCCTTTCTCTTCCAATCTCAACCTTTGAAACCTTGCTGACGCTCCAGGGAATTATTCTACAAGACAGGGCACCAGGGATTATAGGGTTATAGGCCAAGCCGGATACAAGGTATATAGGTTCTCCTACAACAAGGCAGGTTACTATCCTCTTCCTCCCCTGGTAATTTCACTGAAACTGAGAATGACGCGCTTAGCTTCCTATCCCCTTACAGGTTTAGCTGGTTCTAACTACTTGCTAGCTTGTTTGCTTACTATCCCAATCTTTACCTGGGACAACCAATCTCATTGGCTTGCTTACCTTCTTCTTAGGCTGCTTCTTTCCATAGGATGAAAAAGACTGATTGTATTTATACTAGCTCAATTCCTTGCTTCGCCATCAGGCGTCACGAAGAACAGACTCCCTAAACCAAGGATAGGAGAACAGCCCGCCCTTGCTAGCTGCTTTTGTGGAAAGAGGAATCCCCCCGTGAAGAGTCAGTGGTAGGTAGGCCTGGCTCCCTCTACCGTCCAAATGCTAGGTCCCTCTTCCGATGATGGTTGACCTACGCTTCTTGCTCCCGTCTATCCTTTGACTATCTTTCGGTTGGGAAAGTAAACCAACCTACTCTCCGATCCGCTCTACTGAAAAAGGCGCAAGGGTCCGGGAAAGAAGAAAGAAATAGAGAATAATCTACCAAGTCATGGTTTGGCCCTCTACAACCACCCTGCCAGCTCGCCGCTTGGACTTTGAGCCTCTTCCCTCTTCCGTCATCATTCACAGGGATTTCGTGAAGTCGTAAGGGCGTAAGCGGTTAATTGAGCTAAAATACCTTTCCACTTTCCTTTCCTCTTGGATGCATATTGAAAATAGAAAAGCCGTATATTAAGTAAGGGCAGAGAAGAAAGTTTAGGTAAGGTTTGTACGCCATCAAGGCAGGTCAGATGAAATTGTCTAATCCCAGAAAAAGTGAAAGTAGCTCCCTTAACAAGAGAAGAAAGGGAGGATTCTTGTCATGAAAAAAGTCCCCCCACTTTTTCATTGGCTTTAGCGGGGATAACTATTTTGCACTCTCCCGGCTTTCCTGCTTGGCTTGAGAATCGGTAGAAAGGGACTTTTTCAAACCGGACGATAGGGCGTTACAGGGTCTTCCCTTATAGGTTACGGTTACTATAGGGCTTACAGAACTAAATAAGAGACAATAGGGTTAGGAAAGAAACTACCTATTAAGGGATAGTAGGCTAGCTGGCTTGGCGGGTTTATTGGACTACCGCACTTGCTTGAGGTGGGCTTTCCCTTCTCTATGGTAGCATTGTCTTCCCGCTACTAGAAGCTGCGAAGGAAAATAAGTCTGGGCTGGGTGACTTACGGGAGAAAATGTTGCGAGGGTCGGGCAGGTAATGGCAATGGCCAGCTATTGCTTTTCAACTTCCTATGAAAGTGAACCGGGCGTAGCGAACAGATCTTTCTCTTCCTAGTGCTGAGGAAGAAGTAGCGATATGCCGCGTCTGTTAACATATTCTTTCTCTTTCTCGATAGCCAGCGAATCATAGCGTAATTTCGTACCTCATTTTATTCCCTATAAGACAGAAGCAATCGTATGACCTCTAGCTCATCTCAGATGCGGCCGGTGGCTTTCCTGAACCTTTTTGCACTGATTAGGCAGAAGAAAGATGCCATTTACCTATGTTATATGAGACTGTGGAGCACGAAGGGCAGCCTTTCTTTCGATTCTCAACAGCATCCGTAATACCTCTCTCTAGGCTTACGTCACTCCATTCGTCGGCGTAGTCTTAGTGCTAGTAAGAGATTGGAAGGGATTGAGCTTGATCTTTTTCTTATGCCTTGGGAGCCCAGTCTTTAGGAGAAGCAGCTGCTCACTCGTGACCAAGGAATGGATACCTGGGTATGTCAAACTATCCTCAATCTCTTTCCCTACTTTCTCACTTTTTCACTCTCTACATCCCCTGACTCCTTCTCCTATCTCGCAAAGTAAACTTCCCTCGATCATTCTTGCTTTTCATACGACTTGCCTGCCTAAAGAGAGAAGAATGGTTTTTCATAAGGGCCCCTCCGGACCTTGCATGTCTCTTTCTTTGGTCTTTGGGATTGGCTCTTCGGAAAGCGAAGGCTTGACTGACAAGGAGACGATTGGCTATTCGTCAAAGAATGAGGTCGTGACGAAGATAAGAGAAAATCACCTTATTAAGAACCTTCTACTTGCTACTTGGCTTTCCGTTTCAATCTGTCTTGTCGAGTCCCCGGCGGATTGCCATTGCTTTATTTGAATCTCGATTAGATTACCAGTTATTACAGAGGATGCCAGTTCTGACTTAGAAAATATAGATAGATGCTTTCTACTCAAAAGGAGAGCATTCGTATCTAGACTGACAATACGAAAACGGAATAGTTGAAAAGGCGATTGTAGTTTAATATGAATGAAAACTGTCTCTAATCGCCCTTAAATGAAAGTAGGTAGAGCTTACGGGGAACCCTATAAATAAATGCGTTGAAGGTAAGCAGTACTAGACCTGCTCTTACTTTAAGGCAACTAAGGGAGGATAGATTGTAGCAATAAAGATGTCGACTAAAGTCAGTTTGTGTGCTGCTCCCATTAGGTTTTCCGTTAGTGAGTGTGCTTCTTCTTTATCAAACTCTTCGAGAGCTCTTCAAGAGAGCAAAGACCTCCATAGAGCGTCATTCAACTTCCCCCGAGCTTTCTTTGATAAAGTAATCCAATCTAATGACGGAGAAGTCAGTGTGTTAAGGCATGGCACATTGAACTGATTGGCCTGGCCACTCTATGACGCTTTCCCATCTCACAAGGCAAGTCTAGGCAAGAAAGGGGTACGAAAGATTGCTATTCCTTGCCCTTTGCGGGCGATAAGATGACTCTTATGCTTCTCTGGAGCCGGATGTGAGCTTCTCGCCTACTGATCTTACTCCAGCAGCGGACGCATCAATAGCAATAGCAGCAGACGCAGAGGAAGAAATCCTTGCTTGCTGTTCGGGGCGTGGAAAGAGTAGTGAGAGGAAAGCCTTGAGCTTCCCTTGTTCTACCCTTCGTGACCCATATTTTCGGAAATTTCAGGGTGATTGAATATGAATCTAACTCTTATTTATGCAGCGACAGAGGCAACATCCCTATATGTTGATAGATACCCGCGAGAGTGACTCGTTTCCTTAAGGCATGGCATGCCCCTACTCAACTTCCTATTGCAAATGCCAAAGCACCAAGAGCGGCAACTGCAAGTTCTTTCATACCCTCCGCTCAGGGAAAAGAGCTAACTGCTGCGGGAGAGGCGACTTCTCTTTCACTTCATTCACCTCTCCCGTCTTTAGCTCGTTCTCTCTGGGTCTTCATTCCTTTCCTGGCCCCGGACTAGCACTTATTATGATTCAGGAATCGTCTTGGGGAAAGTTCCCAATGACAGGAGAGAAGCCCATAGCCAATGAATGGACCAGACGCCCCGCAGAGACAGGGTCTTGCCTTGAAGTATAGTCTGTTAGTAAGCGCCTAAAACTCAAATAATCTTTGGTTCACTTCGCGCCTAACGCTTTCTCAATCCCATCCCTCAGACTGAGCGCCTAACGCTTTCTCACCAGTGCGCTCTTCTTTTTCTTTCTCTAAGAAAGACGATACCGATCTAACGCTACAATCCAATTCATAATACCCCTTTACCCGAGCTACCCCTCCATTCTTCCCAAACCGGTATGTAGCCTCTGCTTTCAAATCCATTCGTACCGTATACCGTCTCATACCTCACTAGCAACACGGTAGAATACTGTTCGAGTGCAATTTCTTTCACCTACCGCATGGCCCTATAGCGTCTGCCTTTGCTCTTATCCCTATAGTCAAGATAGATAAAATTCTCTCCCTTTTCTCCGTACGTTCCTGATACCTCCATTCGTTGCATTACGTATAGTGGGACCTCTGCTTTCAATTCTATTCTTTCCCTCGCTACATACGTCGCTGTGCTTTATTAGTAAGGTTAAGCATATAGCCTTCCTTTCTACAATGCCGGGCTAACAATCTTCCTTTCTACATTGCTCCCTCGCTACTATTATTTTCCCGAGGTACATTTCATTTTTATGAAAGTTTTGGGATGGTTCACATAGGGAGAAAAAAGGTTAAGCCATAAGGGGGAAATACAATATGTCAAGTTTGAATTCCATTCTATCCCTTGCTAACAAATCAATGCTCCAGAGCTTTTCTTTTTTCCCAGCAATCCCACTACCGCTAACGCTATACTAATTGATATAGGTCCCTTGCTTTTACCCGAGCTACAGGGCCCATTCTCTCTCTTTGGGAAGAAGTACCGGACGAATGCTTGTCTCTGTCTTTGCCTTACCGACAACGAAAGCACTACTACGTTTATTGGCCGATGCGAACAACTAAAATCAGGTATGGAGCCTATGAGACCGGTATTCCACCTACGATACAAAACGCTTTGCCCTCTTCGAACTTCTCTATTCTTTCCCGCTGCTTGAGAATACCCTACCCAACCTTTTGGAAAGCACGTAGTATAATATAGTCTTGCCCGAAGCGAACAATTCCATTCTTTACCGCCGCAAGCGACCTATTGAACTTTGAAGCTCACTTTGCCCTTTCTTTCGAACTTTGACTGAACCTGCCGAGTTAGAACGTAGGAGCGCCCGCCAGTCGCCTATCTTGCTCTTTGCTTTCCCGATAAAAGATATGAGACGTATAGTACCTAACCAACGAGTTATACTACTTACGGAGGCGTGGGACAGCTTCTCTCAAACTACTGCTATTTCGCCGGTTACATGGGAGAAAATCCTATACCGAACTCCGCTTCCGCCCTTGCTTTTCTCTCCCAAGCGTAAATCTGAGATCTGAGAGACTTTCTTTTACCTCGTTATCACGTACATACCTCTATGGTGTGGGATCGAATGTAGCGTCAACCAGATAAGCAGCTTTGGAGCGAACGAGCGAACGAATCAAGCCCTTAACGCAAGAAGGCCGACGCCTTATTAGTTTAGGCCCGAACTCAGCTTACGCCCAGCAAGAGGACTAATAGCGCAACGGAGGCGGCTCAATCCCACTACCGCGATAGCGCAACGGGGCGGCGCGGCTCAATCCGGACCGAGCGTAAATCTTCTCTCTTCTTTCCCGTCACACCGAGTTAGAACGTTCTAACAATCAACTCACCTTTGCGAGATGGCTTGCTTTTTCTCCAACCGAGTAGTTCCTACGACCCCTAACCCGCTAAGTTAATACAATACTAAACTCACGGAGCTTTCCCATACATACCCAAGCGAATCGTTCGCCACTACTCTTTATTTAAAGATAGACGGATTCTCTTTTCAACACACCAAAGCGGTATGGGACGGACCTCTGATACTTGTAGCTTTCTTTGAATAGGGGAAGGAAGCTCACTCATAGCAACGAGTTTATTCCACCTCTTCTTTCCGGTGTTGGGAAAAGGTCTGGAACCATCACGATCTGGCTAGCTTTTCCCGTGGTTGGGATCTGAAACCTAAGTCACTGACACCTAAAGAAAATAAAGACTTCCCCCGGCTCCACCAAGCACGCGGCTGATCGTCTCACTTCAACCTAAACAACCACAACTAGATCTATTCCGTGAACAGTCTCTTTCTCAGCCAAAGTCTCGAAAGCCATCATGACCTTTGGAAGAAACTGGCTCTCCCATGGGAACTGATTAGATAACGCGTTCGCACCGTTCAATTGAATCAAAGAAGCCTTCCTTTGGTTCTACCTTTCTCTCTGGTTGAGTACCTTTTTTCTATGTCAAAAATGAAAGAATAGTGCGATGTAATAGATTCAATGACAGCGTCCTTCTTTCGGTCTTGATTGGATTCTTCCATGGGGTATGGAGGTTGGTTGCATGGCGGGACTCCCAACTGATTGAATAGGTGATTTCCGATCTAAAATGGTCGAGGAGTAGGCCTTGGCAACAGCAACCTTTTCTCCTGTCTTTCTTTCCGTTTTTGTCTTCCACATGCTTACTCGATGGGATCCTAAATAGGGTTGGATTTCTAAAATGCCTGATTGGTCCGCAATCAGTTACTGATTGATGCTTTGTTGAATGAATAAGAAGCTTTTATCAAGATTATTTGTTCCTTCCGGCTCACTCCTCACCGAAACCAGAAGGCACACTACCGGGAAAGTAAGATAGCTTCTCCTCTTCTTATAAAGAAAAGAAACCTCCCAAAAATTCGTGTTTACTGTGGCCCTATCTTTTTTTTTGAATCTCGTTTTCTAAATATAAAAAGATAGATGGTCATGGTTTATTAATATATTATATATATATATTGGCCCGGGGATTGGATGTCTTGGGTGACTCTCCAATCAATCAAAAGTAGATTTTTTTAGTGTTTAAAACTCCATTTTCTTTTCCACTCTGAGCCAAAAATGAGTGGCTTGTAGTGGTTTTTCAATAGGGAAAGTAGTTTAGTTTCTCTCTTCATCTAGAACTAGATGATGAATCAAAGTTTTAGTAAAAATCATCTTTTTAGATTCAGTAATTTCTTTAGGCAAAGCACGGAGTATTTTTCTTTCAAGTAAGCCAATTTTGTCGAAGCCCGGGAGCGGAGTTCCGTGTTCCAGAAATAGCGCTGTTAGTTACAGCGGATCGAGTCTAAGGCTCTGTGACTAACAGCGTCTTTGACAATTATAATAATCATTGGTAAACATTGGATTTAACAAAAAAACACACACATTCCAACGGATGGATTCGGACGAGTAAAGGAGGGTTGGGTTCCCGGATCCTGCCGATGGGTCTGTCAACAGCCAACTATCAGAATAAGAGATAGCTCCCACGCAATGCACCAATTCATCCAATTCGATCAGCCTTCTAAGGACCTCCTTAGTTGAGCCATATTCATTTTCATTTTCTTTCCAGTCCTCCGCAGCACTTCTCTAACTGCAGCTTTTGCTCAATCATACGCGGGAGAGGGAATATCTTTCATGGATAGATGGGAGTATTATACACTTTTAGATGACTAGTTCCGATCGTGGGATCGTTCTCTCGTTTCCCTTACCTCAGGTAAGATTGCTCTTACAGTACCTAACATGTTGTCATTTCGAGTGGGTGGGACATAGAGGCAGAGGTGGGAGTTGGCATATCTCTTATTTCACAAATATGGAAGTAAGGCGGTTTATTGAAACGTAAGATAAAAGATAAAAGAAAAGACTAACTCTTGACCCTCGGGGTGTTGAATTGTTGGCATGTTGAATCGTATGCATAATGGTGCCCTTGGCTCAGTCCTGCCAGCAAGTCTTGAAGATGTTAGAGCGAGGTGTAGCAGGATTAAGAAACTTTAACCTTCAGAACCCATTCCACACCAGCTTCTTCATCCGTCATAGGTTCATTTGACTCGCGGTTGATCTTTAGAAGATTAGGCACAAGTCTGAGGCCAGAAAGGATAAGGATAAATCAATGCAATTGAAGCAAGTAATGGAAGCCCCAGAAGCAAGGTGGTTATTCTTATTAGTTGAACTCGGACTCTTTATCCGGTAAACACGGATTGACTCTCTTGCCCAAGCATTGCCGCGGTTAACTACTTTTGTTCTTCCTTACCTTTTACCGGGTCTTAGGTCTATTGCTTGACGGGAGTAGTAGAGATTAGGGGTCTTTTCTGATTGAAAGATCTTTTTTTGACCTGGTTATTACATAAGTGATTAGAGCGATGCCCCTTGCTTTGCAAAGAGTTGAGTTCTTCCTCTTGAGCGCAGGATAGCCACTGACTCTTCCTATTAATGTTGATATAGGACAAGCCAGAGCCAAAGCCAACGCGTCAAAGTGGTTCAGCAATCGACGTAACTGGTTCAAATACCATCTTCTAGGTCATAGAAGGATTCGACAATCTGGAGTCAGCCGGGATACGAGACTGTTAGCCTCAGCTAATCACTAGCTTCTGAAAGAATAATATCGTCAAGTAAGAGAGTCTGAAAGGAAGAAGAATGCCATCATAGACATGTAAACTTGAAGGGCGCCGGGAACTCCTTTAGCTCCAGAATGATGACGAATGAGAGTTAGGGTCGATCGGGGGAGCCTTACCTCTTAGATGACCCAAGCAAGTCAGTAAGCTATTGGATTATGATTGGATGGATCCCCAGTCCCTGCTAACTGTAGTTACTGAAGGTCGAGTAGTAGACGGGCGAGCTGAGCCCAGGAAAGAGGGAAGCCCTACTATTATAGATATGTCGATATTCAGTAGAAGACTGCTGGCCTGAGAGAAGGCGCGGAAACATGGCCCAATTTCTCTTCTTTCTTTTTTCCGAGTTAAAAACCTTGACTAAGGATATTTCCATCGCTATTTGACTTTAGGAAATATGGATGCATGGCTTTCGGTTTCCAAGGGCCACATGAGTGGAAAGCTATCGATCCCGTCTCCTCTTTCCTTCCTTGGTTTCAAGTCCCGACGTGCCAAGTTATCACTACGTAGGCTAGTGGGACCGATTGAACTCATACCCAACCTCTTCGTCCGTTACGTCCACCTCAATTCAATGAGATACCCAACCGACAAGGAATACCCAACCGCTGCGAACTACGGAGTTGATGCCCGGTTCGAAGCGTAAAGAAATTGGAAGGAAAAAAGTGAATATTCGTAGAAGTGAACCAAACCAATAGCAGTAGATTCAGCAAGGGATCGGGGAAGACATTCACTGACCCCATTTTTTCTTTTTAACTCGAACTGTGGTACACGACCTCCTTTTACTGGAAAGACCTCTATTGGACTGGGAAGTATAGCGGGAAAGTATGAAATGTTCATTTGCTAGTTAAGTATATCCTTTGTAAAGTGTATTCATTCCTTGGCAGTATGTCTCTCTAAGGAAGTCTCGGGGCTCCCAAGTACACGATTGTGTAGGTGTGTGCTGAAAGCGCTTCCTTGAATGCCAGCCTCTTGTATCTGAACCCCCTTTCCATATCTCGGAGAAAGTATGCAAGCAAGTCATCTGTGCTAAGCGGGGCAAGAAGCCAAGTAACGTAAATACTTTAAAGAATATTGTTGCGTAACGGAGTGGTATCGAATATCACGCTCACACGACGAAGAAAGCACTTTTCTTTAAATAACGTGATAACGAGGTACCGGTATTCGTTCTATACGCTCGTTCGCTCTACCGACAACGAAAGCACTGGACTTTCCATCACGTGATAACTCGAAAGAAAAAAGGCTGCCCTTGGTTTTCGGGGAATAGTCTGATTTTCCATTTTTCCCTCGCCCGACAAATAAGACGATTTTCCGGTCTAATAAGCCGATTCCCGCAGCTTTGCCCTATTTTCGGCTCCTAGTCGTTCTCGTCCCACTCCCTCAGTTTTCCTTTTGGTTGTAGGGTGAGTTTCCAAACGGTTTCCAAATCTAAGCTTTCCATTTCATCGTCTGGAACCTTCAATGGTTCTATTGTTCTTTTTCCATGAGGGCGAGTATGATTCCGGCCATTGATGCTTCTGTAGGTAGGTCACGCCCACGACGCATAAAAAATGGGTAGGAGAGATTCAGAATCCGCAGTTGACCCTATGTAGCCGGCAGTACTGATGACGGAGCCCCCAGAAAGACCTTCCCCAAACCATTCCATTCCAGTTTTTGAATATGTGGCTGAACCACCCTACATTCGAGGAGACTGCCCGTGAAGCATGGTCCAAGGCTGCCCTATGTATGTCGTGGTGAATAAGCTTCAAGCTGTTAAACTGGCTCTCAAACTTTGGAAGACTTCGGCAATGTCCAGCAAGAAGTTCATACTCTCCTAGCCAAAGAAAGAATAAAGAATATCTGGTCGCCTGGAGTCCAGGAAAGATTATCCAAACCGGAGCCTTATGCAATAGTGCTCTTTCCGGCCGCTTTGTTTGTTAAGGTCCACCTTTTAAGAACCAGATATTTAGGTTTATTTTCCATGGTACTCCGGGCCAGGCCTTCATCCATCATATCTTCCTCTTGGTGAAATCTGATAACGAAGTAACCATGGCTCAGATCCACGAGTGCCACTTCGTTTTGAGACTGACTCGGCTCCAGGCTTTAAAGACTGGCTCAAGGCCTATTATTTAATCAAAAGAAAGAATGGGCGTAGCGAAAGCAGGAAATCCTGATCTGAGAACTTAATAGATAAGAATAGCCAGATCGGTGAGACCGGGAGGTGCTTTTTTATTCATGAGACGTTCGCAGACGATTTGCGGGAAAGAGAGGTCAGTGCTTGGGGTAAGGAAGACGATATGACATGACTTTGACTCTTTAATTTGGCATTGAGGAAGGCGCTCTCTTATATAAATAAGTAGGGTAAATGAGCGAAAAGATTTAAAGAATAAATGCGGTTCTATCAAAGCAGACCAAGACTCCCACTCCTCTCTTCCTCTCATACCAAGTATGTAACTCGCTTCTCTTTGTTCGCCTATCGAACCAGACTCTAAGAACCTGGCTCAATGGAATCTCTTGTTGAGTGAAAGAAGTGCCATTCTCAAGTCTTACGTCTGCTGGAACTACTTGATGAAAAGGATCTGTGTCACTGTCACTGTCGCCATGCTTAACGCATGCTATTGGACTGCTCTCCTTTCTTACTGTTGAACGAATCTTATCCCCCTTTTCCAGAGAAGATGTGGAACTCTGATCGACTCTGAACGACTTAGTCAATTCACGACGTTTCCGCTCTTGGGAAAAGCCCCCCTGCAGTTAAGTTAGCTCGAGGGAAGGTTTTGAACGAGAGTCAAGAAAGGCGGAAGAGTGAGATCCGGACATAGCATTAGCCATAGAATCCCTCCGGAAAGATGCATTTTTTAAGCGTGACATCGAAGACCGTTGCCGATCTTGGTGCAGCAAGGCAAAGCGGACTTCCTGAAGTACGGGAGTTTGGTTGAATGGCATCAAATAAGGAAGAAAGCAGCAAACCCGTTAACAGCATCAAAGACGGAGATGACGATGCACGAGATGGGAAAAAGAGAAGTTTCTTCTTTCTGTGGCCGGTTGCAATAAGTACTTTAAAGCTCAACAAGGTGAAAGCGGTTCTCCATTTTTCTTAATGGTGCTGTACATGGCTTTTGAAAATCGTCCCGAGGTTTGCGCCAAGGTGACCCGCTTGCGCCATCTCTGTTTATACTAGCAGAAGAGGTGCTCAGTCGAGGCCTCTCCAAGCTTTATGCTGAGGGTTCGGTTTTACCCTACCTCGGCCCCCGACGGTGCCCGCCCATATCACATCTTTTGTTTGCAGACGACACACCAAACTATTTGCCAATGGCAGTAAGCGGTCTCTCATCAAGCTCATGGAATTCCTCCATTTTCGTTATATGAACAAGTAAAGAAAAAAGCTGTTTCATTATGTCAAGAAGGCACGAACTGCCCTGGTCAGTTCAGTCACTGGATATCAGAGAAGGGAACTCCCTCTGACATACCTTGGGGTCCCTCTATTCACTGGGGCGCCCAGATATTCATACTTCCAATCGTTGAGGTGAGAAGGAAAATATCTACTTTGAGATGCAATTTCTTGTCGAAGGATCGTGCTTCTTCAGTCGGTCCTCTATTCCTTGCCTATCCACTTACTCTCAGCACTCACTCCTCCTGCCCGCATTTTACATCTGCTTGACAAGTTGCTTGCCAACTTTTTCTGGGGTTCAGGAGAGGAAGGGGCCAGGCACCATTGGATCTCCTGGCAGGAATTATGTAGGCCCATTCATGAGGGTGGCGTGGGCATTAGCTCTTTGGTGGGGGTTTGTGCTTCCTTTCGACTCAAGATGTTGTGGCATCTCCACACAAAAGAAAATCTATGGACAGAGTATATGCGGTGTAAGTACTTCAGGGATACACCTCTGATAGCGGCTCCTCTTCCTCGAGCCCAGTGGAAGCAATTGCACAAACTCATTACAGTATTTAGCACAGCTAGCACAGTACTCCGCTCCGCGGTAACGTGACCGCCCACAGACCGACCACCCTGACCACCAATGCCCCCACCCCTAAGGCCGCGATTAGCCCACCGGCGAGGAGTCTTTTCCAAGTTGACATACAACTTTTTCCAACAATTCCCGTCTTCCTCACTCCGGAAAGAGAAAGATCATCGTTGTATACGGAATTGACCCCTGTATGGTCTCAGTACCTCATTCATCAGTCGCATAAAGGTACTCGGTGCGTGCATGGGTGAGACCGAACGGCATCACGATCCCTCTCTTAACAGTTTTCTCCTTTCCCTCTTTGTGGTGTGGGATACCTCTGACTTATGTACTGCCCGTGGTAGCACTCTCTTCTCACTATGTGAAGCTATCCGTTGTGGAGCCCTTTCTATACACTATACAGGAGCCTTTCTTGGTTGAAGCTACTCTATCTAATGCTTCCACGGGATCTACGAGCTCAAAGACCTTGACTTGACTGGAATGGCAGACACCATCTTTCCTTTCTCAAGGAGAAAAACCCTCTGCAACTGCTTATGGTAGTGGATAAATTTCTTGGAAGAAATAGAAAGTCTGCACAAGGGTAGAGCGAATAATTCATCAATGAGCAATGATGAATGGGAGGATATGGATCTGAGGGCTGTTAGCACAATCCGTTTGTGCCTTGCGGATGAAGTGCTGTATAATGTCATAAAGGACAGCAACGCTTTGGACAAAGCTTGAAGGCCTGCCTATACATGACGAAGTCCCTCGCAAATCGGCTGTATCTAAAACAGCAGCTATATGCTATTGAGATGAAAGAAGGTACGAGCAAAACAACAAGAAATTGAACTTTAACAAAATGGTTTGTCAGCTTTTGAGTATTGTATTGATGTGAATTTGAGGAATATAAAACAGAAATTTGCCTTCGCTTCCTCGACATCTTGTTACGACGGTCCGTAGACCATTAATAACGATTATGCTCTTCGGATAGAAGAGCTTGTCCAAAAGTCTGCCGATGGGGAAGCACATGCCGAGGGCCTGTTGGCTAGAGGAAGATCTAAGGAAAGGGGTTCGGACAGTCAGGGTAGGTCTAGATCAAAATACAAAAACAAATGGTGTCATTACTGTCAAAAGTCAGGACATATAATATGGCAATGAATGTCCTTTTCTAAAAGAGAAAGAGAAGAAGGAAGGGAAAGACAGTTGGTAATTTGGAGGAGCTTCTGGGGAGTACAGTTAGCGGTGGAGCAGCAGTAAGGTGATGAAGACCAGACACTGTTGTGGCATATGCGGTTGGGCCATATGAGTGAGCGGGGATTGCTTGAATTGCATAAGAGGAACCTGCGCAAGGGTGTTAAGTCTTGTAAGCTGGACTTCTGTGAACACGGAAGCAGAATAGAGTGAGTTTCAAAGCTGCACTTCACCGTACCAAGGGTACTTTAGATTATGTACACTCAGATGGTTGGGGTCCTTCCAAAGTTCCTTCAAAGGGTAAAGACTTTTATCCAACATTGACGAGAAAAGGTTGGGTTTATACCCGTTGGCATAAGTCCGCAGTCTTCGTTGTCTTTAAGCGGTGGAAGGCCTTAGTTGAGAAACAAACCGGGAAGAAGGTGAAAGGCTGTCGAACGGACAATGGTGGTGAGTATACATCAGCTGAAAAAAGTTCTGCGAAGACGACGAGGGCATTTCAGACCACTACACTGCTCCGGGCACACCACAGGGGTCGCAGAACGGATGAATCGGACGCTCTTGGAGAGAGTACGCAGCATGTTGAGCAATGCAGGTCTGTAAAAGGGCCGAAGCAGTAAAGTGAAAAATAAGGCATGTTTTCAGATAGAGTACTGAACCTTATTTATTAACTTCTGACTCGCATACTTCACTCCACGCTTTCTCTTTGAAACCAAACTTGTGGGGAGCTACACCACACCACGCTGCTCCCCTGCCACTGAGCTTGCTACCCCGATTGCGCCTACCATTCATTTAAGACAAGCATTTTTCTTCGCTCCCTAACGGATTCAAGCCTAACCGGTGGGTGGGAGCAGTCAAGTCAATTGGCCAACCTAGCTTCCCGACTTCGGAGATCAAGGCAGTCAAGTAGTAAGACCTAGACCTTCGTTCAGAGATTGATGACTCCCTACCTATCACCATGACGTGCCGTGTTCAGTCACTAGGGAAAGGAACGAATCCAATCCTCGGTCACATCCTGAGAACCAAGACGCCCTATCTAAAGCCCTATAATGGTCTCACTTGTAATTGCGTATTGTAATGGTCGAATGGGTGCTAGCGTCTTCATCGAAATCTTTGATCGAGTTGCTGCCGGACCCTGGGCAACATAGGGACATAGCTTTCTTTGTGCGGGACCTGCCCGAGCCGGTAATCCTAGGAGATTATTGCTTTCGAAGTTCTCAGAGCGCTAAGCATCCGATAGTCTGGGAGGAATAGTGTTGAATAGGAAATAAGATCATCTAGTAAATCCAATTAGTAAGAAGTCGGAATTTCATTGAAACTTGACATCTTGGGCATAGCGAGTAGCTAGGAGATAAGATGTAAGCGGAGATGTTGTTGCAAAGTCTATTCATTTACAGGCATTTAAAAACCTTCAGCAAAGATTCTGCTTTCAGTGCTATATGGGAATATGATAATAGTGGATTAGTCCGCGTTAGTTACCTCGAAAGAGGCATCCCTTCGCTCAAAGCTTGCTCTTCCTTCGCTTACTCTCCAACAAGCAACTAGAAATTTCAACCTGATTAAATGAAAAAAATCTGGCAGCTCATTCCGCGCATATTGCAGCTCATATTGTAGCTCATCTGGCGTGCGGGCGGAAGATCTATCTCTAATTAGCCTGTTTCCCTTACCTTGTCTATTGGTACTTATTAATTAAGCTGACTCCTTACGTTATATCTTATGATCGTGTACTTGGCTTTCCTGTTGTTAGTTATGCCTGTTGTGTTACTATTAACTATTATATTCCATCGTCCGGCACTTGAGAATTGGATTGATAGGAAAGAAGCAAGGGATGACTTTTTGGTTTAACTCACTACCAGAGACCAGGGGGTCATCCTGTTTCCTGTTTTGGTTGTGGTAAGCCGGTTCCTACAATGTTGACTATTTTTCCAGTTGTCTTTCGAGAATGTTGAAATACGATCATCGGTCGAGGGATATTCTGTAGATAATGGACTGATGAATAGGCATGGGAAACAGCAAAGGCGGAGGGACAGAGCACCCTTAACCGACAGTCCGTCTAACCAATCAAGAAGCATCCTTATTTGAGTTGTAGAACAGGCTTTATTCCATTCTTCTTCTGTGAAGGGTCCACTATTGCATCTCAAACAGAGTCGTAAAAAGAGTCTGCATTCCAAGATAGATATTCACA
>RXID01019400.1:0-40000 GCA_005019695.1 Trichopus zeylanicus subsp. travancoricus | reverse complement strand
AGCGGAGAAAAAAAGTGCATGCTGGGATTAGTACCAGCTCTGGTTTACAGACGGGTGCGTCTCTTTTTTCGCCCAATAGGGCTGGTAAGGGACCCAAGGCCATGGGTGCTTGGAAGGTAACAAAGAAAAGGGGGAGCAAAAGGATTTTTCACAATAATGAAGAGGGAAAAGTGGCGGCCAAATGAATGCCTCTGACGCGGATGCATAACCGTTTAAGTAAGGATGTGACGACGCCAGCATAAGTCAGCGGCTAGGACAAAAAGTCTCTTTCTCATCCATAGTGGTAAGAAAGAGCGCGTGACCAGGGAAGACTTCTTTGACTATGAGCGGGCCTTCCCAATTCGGACCCTTTTCTTTTGCATTGCGCAGCGGTTCGACGAGGACGAACTTTCTCTTATTGCTCTAACCATGCGGCCTTGGTAGCGGCTCGGAGCTTCGATTAACTCCAATATAGAATATATATACCGTCATTTCGCCTATGCTCGTTTCGCGAGTCTTCTTCCTGGCCTGGATTACAGAAACGAGGAGAAAGATCCGACAACCACTCACTTAGCCATTTTCTTTCTAACAGAAAAGAAGAAAATAAGAGGGCTTCTAAATAGGCAGCTAAGCCTCGCATCCAGCCACCACCAACCGAAGAAGACACCGCAGCTGATAATGTCGAGGCACCGGCCGATGGCTTTTTTCTCTCATGGAGCAATTGAAGAAAAGCCCAGCGAGGATCTCCGTGGCTCAGCTCATAATCCATTTCTGAGATCGAGCCTCTTATGTTATGTGCCCACCCTTATTCGTAACTATACGACAGTTGCGGAGGAAGATTGTTTAATCTATATTAGCAGTCATAGTCGAATCTATTAGATTATGGTTCTAATATCAAAAGTGTCCATAAGAGTCTAATACGGGTACCATCCCGTCCGTAGCAAGCGGACCAGAAAGAAGAGACTGGTCTCTTTCAATCTGCCCATGCGGTATATGTAGAGAGAGACGCCCCAGGCATACCTTCTCTCGGAACTGTCACCAGTCTTCTCCGATTTAGTGGAACAGGCCCAATATGCTGCTTTCCTTTCACTCCCCTCTCCTGAGCTGGCCATTTCTTTGATGTGTACGCTTACCGTTGTTGGCAAGCCAATTTGCAGGTCTCCCGAAAGATAGGTAAGAGACCTCTTCATCGGCCTTATATCTGCTATTAAGTTATCCATTTGCCTCTTTTAATCTCGCCATTATCTCTATTACGTTATATTTGAAGTTAGGAGCATCCGTGGGCACATTCAAGGACCTTCTGTTTACCCCACTCAAGGTCGAAGAAAGACAGTAGGGGAGTAAGTCGGTGAGTCGATTGCCATTCAATGCTGTACTGATCGGAACCGGAGCGAGGATCTGTGACAGCCCACCGCAGTGGACCTGCAAGACTTTCTCTCAGGATCTGGTTCATCCCTTTCTCCGAGGCCTAAAAAGAGGATGGGTGCAATATATAGTATATAGTCTATAGTGCGCTGGAGCCAATGAAGCCTGGTCCCAAAAAGTCACAATGCCAAGTGGGAATACGAAATAACGATCTATATTCACCCGGGGTAACTCCGAGTCCGAGCCTCTACTGCGTGATCTTAGCCTGTGGAAACTGAGCCAGTCTCGTCATCTGCTTGATCCGAGATCTGTGATCTGTCACTTGAGGATCTACCTATATGAGGGAAAGTTCACTGTTAATTCTCTAAACCCGTATTTCTTTATTCAATTCGCTTAAAAAGTCAAAAAAGTCAGGAAATAGCTCAGTTGCAAGTCGGTTAGTTCGTCTTCGGGTTCTTTCGTTCCAAGACACGACGGAAGGGCTTTACCGTAGCGCTTTGCGGCTATGCCAATGTTAAGTCAAGGTAGTGACCGTCGCCTTTACCGCCCTGCCACCGCACCTGTCTTGATACATTCGGCTACTCATCCAGGGTCGCCGATAGCACCCTAAAAAGGATTGGCTTCAACAACTCCGTACTCTACTGTAAATATCTTTTTGGAAGGGACGCCAGAAAGAACCCTGCGGGGTAGTGCAGTTAACCAGTTTTCAAATCGGCTGCTTGACGCTATGCTTGAATAAGCATAAGAAGCAGAGGAGGTTTTCAACGTAGACCCGCAAGAATAAAGGGGAGAAAGAAGTCAATATCCTGATCGATATACAGAGACTGCAAGTGCAAGTCGGGCATGAGCAACCTGGGAAAGTGATGCGAGAAGCGTAAGTTAAGGACCAGGAAAATCCCTGTCCAGTTTTAACGACCTCTTCCTACCTTGTTTTGGCTTTTGCAGAAAGGCGGCAGCCCAAGGATCAGCTGCGGTTCAAGTACCTAACAAGGAAGCAAAAGAATGTTGGAAACCTTCCATCACCCGCTACGCTGGCTACGGCAGCCTCTTGGCCTTGTATTGTTCTCGTGCCTCAACGGAAGCTATGCTATGTCCAAGCTCTTACTCTGACGCCACACCGGATCGAAAGAGGTTCAAAGTGGACGGCCTGGCGAGTCCGAATCGTGTGAACGCGCTTAAAACCTCTCGTAGAATAGTATGGATTTGCTTAGGGACCTCTTTTTGAGTCTGACGCTCTCTCTGTCTTCTTCTCTACCGGTCGCTGCTTCGCGAGCCTATCTTGATTCATCCGCTTTAGGTTTAGGGCGGACCACTGCTTTTTTGGAAAAAACCATCGCCTATCTGGATCCCTCCGCTATCTTTTCTGGATACCCAGCTCTTTTCCGGTCTTAACCCTGGCTTGCCTCAACACCCGAATGTGAAGACCAAAAAGTGCTTGACTTAAAGTTCGACGATCTGTTGATTCGATTTCCTTTACCTCGTACCCTGGATCGGCTCACACCCTTTTGGACACTTTTCCTGCTTTTGTTGTCTTTGCTGGTGCACGGGCCTTTCCTGTCCTCCTTTCGTTTCCTGTAATGGAACGAGTCGAACCCACTGCTGTTAATACCTCCAAGTCTATATAACCACCCTGGGAAGATGTATCTGATCGATAATCTGCCTCAGCCAAGTCGTCTACCGGAGCTGCCGGCTACTCCATTTCTAAGAGTAAGATCTGTCTGTCTATCCGAGGTTATGAAATAAAAGCCCTCTTCCGTCAAAGGGGAGTGGGTGCCCAAGCTGCTTTCGGTTCATCTCCTGAGCTGGTTTTTTAAGCTATAGTGTTAGATGTTATGTAAGGCGTTCGTTTTCTTTTTTAGTTCGGGTTCGGTTGTGACTAAGTAGGGCGTCCCAATGTTTTCATTGCGTACTGGAGGGAGATTGTCCGAAAGCAAGAGAGAAGGATAGGATGAATAAGTAGTATCGGAACAAGTAAAGTCTCTATACTATACGCAATTCTGAGTGAAAGCAAGCGTCACAGGCATGGGAAAGTGCGGAGGAGTTGAAACAGTTGCGATTAGCTAGTTGTACGGTACCACCGACCTGCGGCCTCAATCCGATGCCGGTGTTGAACTCGACAAGCCGGCCCCCCTGCAGTCACCGCGGAGGTGATCCCCGTAGAGATCGGGGGTAGCTAGCCACTCCGCCCCAGTATCAGTTGCAGTTGTCTTAGTCTTTCGGTATTGGTCCGACAACTGAGAGTTACTTGGCCTTACATGAAGGCCCACCGCTGCAGGTCTTCTTCCGTTTTCCTTACAGAAAGTGCAAATCGAATCGGACGTTGAAGGCGTCAGAGGGCCTCATTCCTGCTTTAAGTCAAGGTGAACCTATTGAGGAATTAGTGCCAGATGTCAAAATGGAAATTGATAGATTATTTCACTTTCTTCAATAACCCAAGAAAATGGCTAGTGGTGGTTTACTATTGAGTCATTTCTATGAAACCTGATTGCAAAGAGAAGAACTTTTTCTGACTGTCGACTATTTCAGAGGAGTGACAGTGGTATATTTATATCAGACCTGCTTTCAGTTCATTTCCTATTTAGTCAGATCTGGGAGTAGTTTGAAAATGAATCTCATCCGCTCGAAGAAGATTCATACTTAATCTATCCCACTAGCACTAGCTCGACGTCCCTTCTTTTCGTTTAGCACAACTGCGGATGCGGATATGAACTCACCATCAAGAGCGGTAACCAAAAGAGTTTTTTTTATATTCTCGATGCACCGCTTAGTGATTCATGAAATTGCTAAGACCTACGATTACTCACTTTATCACTCCAACACGGTTACTGTAACAGAAAGAACGAAAACCGCCTTAAATGAATGAATGTAGAATGGTTATGAGAAGACATTCCAAAGCTTCCACGAACTCATACCTGCGCTACTCACACTGGAATATAACTAAAAGCTATAGCACTTAGACAGGATATCCACCGCCAACACTCTATCCTTGCTATTACTGATCTTTGAGAACTGCTAGTCCTCTAGCTCCTCTTCTCCTTTATAGTGGATAGCTCGGTATTAAGAGTTCGCTGGCTTTCTGCAGAGGTACAACTAAGAGTTATTGATGCTGGCCACTGAATGGAAAAGGAAGAGGCAACCATCGAAGTAAGCTCGCCTGGCCCACTCGTATCCATCATATAAGATCCTCCTGGAAAGAACCTATGCCCTTTTATTCATAGAGCATTATTACCTACCCCCGCGTCACCGCTACTCTAGCCTATTGGCTGGCTCGTGGCTCGCCTCGCTTCAAAAGGAGCTAACAACCAAATGAAAAATAGGAACGAAAGTCACTCAATGTCTGGGGAATCGGAAGACAAAACGGGGGACTTCTACTCCCGTATTGATACTTCTACTTACACTGGCTTGCCATACGCATCTTTACTTAATTACTTCTTTCCAGGCTTAAAAAGGAACTTGGCCCGAGACCCTATTGACTTGATGCTTTCTCCTCCTTCTTTCCTTGCTTTCTAACTTGCTGGCCTAAAATCATAAAGGACTACTTGAAAGGGGATTGAAAACTGGATTTGTAACACCTAATGGCTGCCAGAGGCAGGAAATATTATATAATAAGACTTTAAATGCCATCAAGAGGAGAGGGACCCACAGCAAAGAGAACTAGAACTGGTAGGATAGTCGGATTAGATGGAAGGAAACTACTAACCCCTAAATAGCTTGAGTAACGAAACATACTCTTAGTTTCTATACGTAACCCCACTTGCTTGCCATAGAATCTGCTGGTGGCGGGAGGAGATGGAATCCAGGATGGCAAGAGTGTTGAATTTCCATGGGAAGAAGATATTGATGAGGCTCAAGCAAAGAGGCAGGTTTTCATATAGAATACCATAGCTTAGAGTTACAGTCTTAGTCAGAAAAAGGGTGGTCGACCGTACTCAAAGAGCACTTTGACTTTTCATCCGCTCCCTGGACAAAAACCATTTTTTGGAAGCCTATTGGCAACCCTGGACGACATGACGGCAGCAACTCACATTCGCCAGACTTTGCATTTAAGTCAAGCCAGGAGCCCCCTGCCAGATCCAGATTCTATCGTCGTTCACTCAAATAGAACAGGGACAAGAATTTCCCAACCAGTCACATATGACTGGAGACCTACATCTTGCAAGTTTTGTAAACAAGCCACGGACAGGCAAACTGCCCAAAGCTAATACTCAGTTGCAACAGCAAAACCACACATCAAACACCATGCCAGAAGAAGAGAAAGAATAAGGTTATTCCCGGTTTTCATTAACCTTCGACGTTCCACATGACGAAGAGCAGCTCTTCCTTCGACCAAGGCCTATGGGTAGTATGCTCCCTGCTCCGGCTACAGGCAATTCCCTCCCTAACCTTCCTTCCTCTCAAAAGATAGTTTGGAATGTTAGAGGGTGGAACGACGGTGCTCGACACCAAGCAATCTATCACTCCTTTGTATCCGCTTTGTTAGAGACAAAATGGAATCCTTTACAGCCCTATATATAATATAGCATTTCTCAAAAAGAAAAGATAGAACTTTCTTCTCTGGCTGCTCCTGGAGCTCGCATCGTTAGAAAATGGAATCCCGATATACTCACAGTAAGAGGATCAGCTGATCCACTGTCAGGTTATTCATCCGGCTTGCAGGCCTTGTTTCTTAACCATTCCATTTTTGATGCAGCAAACAAAGGCAAGGATAGGAGTGTGGAGCGAGATCTAGCTCACATTGGCGAACAGCTCCTGGATGATCCTTGGGTGGTATCTGGCGATGAAAATTGTGTCAGGTGTAAGAACGAGTGGCAACCCTCCCTCACCGAATAATGTCTATGAATTTCATGCTGCTCTCCTGACTCGATGACAGAAAGAAAAGTGGTCTTTCTTAGGAACAAGAATAACCCAGCGTTATGTATTGCGGGATCGCTCTCTTTGCAATCTTGGCTGTCTCAGTGTCTTCCCGAGCATTCAAGCTTCATACAACCATTCCCTTCTTTCAGACCATGCGACTTGCCTGTTCACTCGGATGCAGGAAGAGGAGCGAAAAGAGACCAAATGCAATAATGTTTTTCACATTCGCCCATCTTAGTGAAATTCCCAGCTAACCGTGAACAGAGTGCAGAGTTGGTAGGAGGAGGAAGAGGTTCTATTCCATCATGACCATAGTCCCATTTGTGGTGGGTGGATGAAAGTAGGAGGTCAAGGGATTTCGTTCTAGCTCTTATATTAAGATATTTCTAGCTCAGATGAAGAGCTTCTTCTCACCCTGGGCCCGCGCATCTTACTATACCTAATTCCGCCCTCTCGACCTCCGTTGAAAAGCATTGAAATAAGACAACACAGGGGGTGGAGTGAGCCTAGAGTAGAGGTCTTTTTCTCTCAACTCATTCATACCAGGGCAGGCAGGGAAAGACTGAGACTACCGATACGTATCAATACGTACCGATGGGGTTGATGAAAGATCACAGGAGCATAGAGACCATAGGGTACCTATGGTACCCTGCTTCACCACAAAACGAAATCCATCCAATCTTCTTGTGATGCCTGACCGGGAAAACGCACGAAAAGAGACTAAGATAGAGTTCGTTTACAACATGAATTCAAAACAGACATTGATGACGGAATAAAGGGAGGTCAGAGACTACCTGCTTCACATTAAGGGGACTGTGCATTTAGATGAAGGAAATCTACTTTGACGTCGATGTCTTACCTCTGAAATACCACCGGTCATAACAAGCTGTTTTCGACAAGCCAATGCAAGACACTTTTCATTTGACGGTTTTGCACCTTTTGTGATTTCGATAGGCATTGCACCGGATCAGAGGGCTTGTTTGAGCGCTGCGCTAGGGGCACCACAGAACGGAGAGTGTACTAGCGCCCCTTTGCTTTGTTTGAGCGCTAAGCTTTGTTCGCTTCGCAAGTGCATGATCAAATCCTTCGCAGCTTTCGTACACCAGGGAGGCTAGTTGAGCAGCCGATAACCGGTAAGAAGAAAGAAAATGATAATGACCCGCAGTTATGAGACTAAAAAAGGGAATGAAATAAGGAACCAAAACTACTTTTTTTCCATTTCGATACTGTCTATTGATCAAAAAAAAGCATCCAGCTATGAATAGCGCGTTTAGAAGCGGTCCCGAACCCTAGCCCTTAAAAGAACCGAGAACTCTTGCCTCCGGGCGAACTGATCGACTCGCTTGTGTTAAGCATATAGCGTAAAAGCACTTTCGTTTTCTTGGGAGCCAACTCAGACGCTTTAAAGAGAAAGAACTATTTTCTTGTAGCGGGGGAGATTAAAGAACTCAAAAAGACTTTCTATAATTCGAGGTCCATATTCTGCTTTACGGAAATGAGTTAACAGCCTTTTGGAGCACCCTTTCATTCGATCCGGACCAACGGAGTATAGAAGGAAGGGCATTGGCAGTCTATACTACGCTATTTCTTTACATGTAGATTCCGCTAAAACCGGCTAATAGAATTCTACAGCAACAAGAACGGGGCTTGTTCACTGGTGCCTTAAACAGCGGATTCTGGGAACTCGGTATCGATCGAATTCTATTTCATCCCGGAAGTCAGCCTATTTGATAATCGCTTTAGTAAGCTCCTGCCAGCTCTCTTCCATGCGAGCGATAGAATAGAATACTTTCTATACGAGCAATTCAGCCAGGAAAAAGCTACCTTATAGCTGACGTCCAGTTCCCAGCAATCAACAAAGTGCCAGTCTTAAGCTAAGCCCATGCAGTCTCCAGCCCCTTAAGGCATTTTATCTTACCGGAAGCATACTTCTTATAGCTATATGCAAGTAGCATATTTCCACTAAGAACACTATAGAACACTATCCCTATCATAAGATAAGTCATAAGAGAAAAGAGGTGGGAGGGACTCACTCTACACTATAGATCACTGCCATCTCACGAATTGGATTTGAACCGGTCTACTTTCCTTACGTGAGGGATTTTGACTTGTAAAGGGCCCTCACTCCAGACTTGCTAGACTTTCATCTTCAACTTCATGATCGGGTGTACTATATGGACTAGACGGCCTATGGGATATACTTGAAAGCCGAGGCATTCCGAACTCATGGGGTTTACATCGTCGGAAAAAGAAAAGAGACTTCAACCTCACTTCAGGGGTTTCCCAGTCTCAAGGCAAAGGAAATGCCGTAAGAAAGGAAGGATTACAAACCTGAAAGAACGTACCCACGCTCTACGATAACAACTGACCGACTGGACGAGAGACGTAGTCCGCCCTACCGATAAGCAACTACTGGAACTCAAAGCACCCTCACACCTGACTCTGATTCAAGAACAAAAGGAAATGCGCCAAGCGAGAGTCACTCGTGAGGGACACTCTTCAAGCAAGAAAGAGAAAAGGAGGACTTTCGGCGGATGACGAGGGAAAGTACCTCAGGCCAAATGAAATGAAACCTGATACGACCGGTAGAACCGGGGCTATGCTATTCCACATCAACAGCAAATGAGAGAGCAATAGTTGACTGACAAGAGCCAGACAGAAGAGCAAGACAAAGTACTCAAGCAAAAGTAACTGGACCACCGGAAAGAGAGTATGGAACCTGAGCTCCTGCACCTCGAAAGAAAGGCAAAGAAGCCCGGTAACAAAGAAAAGAAAAGTAAGGACTCGTTGATACTTAGAAAAAGGCATTTCCGCTTACTCCAATCAAAAGCAGGAAAACTGACAAAGAAGAATGGGAGGCTGGAACTCCTAGACCGCTTGGACAGACTTGGACATGAAGTACATTCCCCTATGCGGGGTGAGGCTATTAAAGCTTTTTCTAATGGAAAGATTGCAACGATTGAAAACTAGGCTTCTGGAAAGGCGGAGACGACTGCCAACACAAAGAAGAACGGGAGAAACTGAAATAAGAAAAGGTGCGAAAGGAAAACTCATTCCTCTCTTAGTAGAGTGAGGAGGTCCAGGAAAAGCCAATGCACCTTTTTCCACTTGCTTGAAGTTGAAGCTCTGTTCCCGTGTCGATCTAGGGTCCTTAACAACCCTCGAAAAGCTAAGACCGGATATGCCGAATCTGAGCTGAGAGATGCTAGGTCTCGTCTAAGCCCTTCTGCGGATTCTCAAGCAGCCGATTCCTCCTGCTCTTCTGGGGCATCTATATAATATATGTCACTTCCCTCTGTCCATCAATCCTCTTCTCTGCCTTTTGACTCTCTCTTGCCCTTACGATTTCAAGGATTTTCTTTCCTTTTAGCTTAGATCTCTTCCGCTATTAGCTCCCATATAGTTTGTAGTTCCGTTCCTGTTTTCCAAACAAACCACGCTCTAGTTCTCTTGATATCTACGTACTTGATGAACCCATCCCGAGCGCCGAAAGAAGCCAACACCCGTTCTTGTTTGTGCTACTGCCTCGAACTCGACTTCTGCCAAGCACCTCGCACGGGATTGGAAAGAGTGGGTAATGAAAGGGGGGCACCACTCACCACTTCTTGATAGCGTACCGTTTGAACGGGATTCGAGGGCCCGAGAACCGCTTCCAAGAAGCACCTTGCCTTCTTTGGTTTGAAACCTGTGCCTAGCCGCAGCGCCCCTTGCCTTTTGAACCAGACCTGAGCCCGTCAGTAGTGCCTGAGCTGAGCCTTTTGCCTTTCTTTAGCCTTTGGCATCTCTGCCTGGACCAATCTCGTCTGGAGCAACTAAAACCAACTCTGTATGCTCTAAACCAACTAGATCTATTGATTCCTCCGCTGGACTAACTGCTTCCTCTGCTTTTGCCTTATGCCTTAGGAAAGAGAGATGCTAGCTCTTCTTGGGGTAAGCACTTCTCTTATTGGCAGGCCTTGGGAGAGTTAGGTAACTTCAGGGTTCCCAATATGGCAGCTAGAAAGCTTATTAAGAAAGTGTGGCGTCGTCTAAGCCACTATGGTAGGCATGAGTTTCAGGGAGGATCCCATGTGGGTATATAAAAGAATTGGGTATAGCGCATTTTCGGATAAGTAAAGAGTCACAACCAAGAAGAATAGTCGGAAAAGGTTCGCTAGACCTTCAGCCCTTCCTCAAATCCAAAAGTGGAGTTCAGAACGAGAAAAGCTGACAGACGAACTGGGAATCATAGAATTCGAAGTTGATAGGGTAGGTTCCCTCTGGTCTCTGTAGCATTCCTTTTCTTCACCTCATTCTTAGTCTTCAAGCTCAACTACTCTTCCCACCTCTCCTTACTCGAGAAAAAATAAATGCTATAAAGCTCTCCGAATCCAAAGAAACTACAAGACCTCTCACTTTATGCTTGACGGAAGACGTCGCGGTTACACCTTCCTGCTGACCAGTCGGAGATTGTATTTATGAGAATAGATCACACGATCCCACGCACTCTCACTCTTTCCAACTGGAAGATGGGCTCGGAGGATGTGGACGAAGTAGATTCACTACCTCCAGAAACTTCACTATCTACCTACCTGCAGGTTGCCGGCTTGCTAAACTTTAGGTCTCTTACCAGAGAAAGGAATCTCTGATTGAGCGCATACCTCGAGACTTTTTTGTCAATTTCTTCTCGCCTTTCAAAAAAGAGATCCGGATAGGGGAAATCACACGACTGGAGTTCCTCAAAGCTGAGGTTCTAAAGCAGCTAACCAATCTGGGACTCTTTCTTTCAAAGTATCAACACCTCTGATACAAAGGAAGCTCAGCTGCTCTACTTTCGACGTGCAAAAATGAAAACATTTAGCGGTTCAAAAGAATAAATAAGATAAGGCGATTGATAAAGCAATCAGACTCATAGGTGCGGAAAACAAGCTGTATTGCTAAAGGCAGGCAGCTTCACACCAAAAAGGGTATGTACTCCGGGGATTCCCTCTGGAAACTTTATCAGGGAGGGCTCATTGGTCGCCCCCCACCTGCTTATTCATCTTTAAACCTATCACTATGCCGCCTACCGCTTGAACGGCTAGAAAGAAGGGCTAGTGCTTGAAAGAGCAGCTACTCGTTACCTACTCTGCTCCTGTGCTCTATCAAGTTTCAAGAAAACATTGCAGCAATAGGTCAGGAAAGCAGTTAACTTCTCAACGTCAGGTTTCTTTTTCGCTGCATGCGCTAGTGCGTTACAGGAGTCTCAGTGACAGGAGAAGAGTATCGCTGTTAAAGTTTTCTTCTACCAATGCTTTGCTTCCAGCAGATTGACTGACGGGTTGGGGTCTCAACACCAAAAGAAAAGCAAGAGGGCCTGGCGCTCTTTCTTTACTTTACACGTTTACACGGGGAAATACGGATCAAATAGCCTGTCCGTCTGTCTCTATGTCTTGGACCCACGACTCACCTACCTACGGAAGAAACCAACCAGTATTCTTGTTGAAGTCTCCCCGACTTGGATTTATGGGGTTAACCCTCACTTGCCAAATTGAGTTGGTTTTTTCCAGTTAATAAGCTGACTACCCCCTGTCTTCAAGTGAGTTTTCTTTGCCTGCCCTCCAGCCTGACGGAAGGACTGGGTGGGTTAAGTTGTTCCCTCTTTCTTCTGAGTTCCCCTCAGAGCTAAAAGGATGAAACCGGCGGCCTTCTCTAGCATCCAATGAGAAGAAACCCGCATAGACAATGCATTTGACCGAGTGGAGACAACTGTGGAAGCAGCAATTCCTTGCATCCTGGAGGAGAGAAGCCTTAAGGTTGTAGGGCCCGCAGGTCTTGAAAAGAGTCCAATCTTATCTTTCTCTCAACTCAATAGTATAGAGGCATCAGTCGACTCTGTGGATTCTGTTTATTCTCTTTCTTCCGAATCTCGATCCTTTCGTCAAATCATGTCTACACCGTCCACTGATGTAAAGATAGGGCGTGGGAGAGGTGAATTCGACGAAAGAAAGGCGATCGTCTTCTGAGGCCCTCACACTGCTACCGATCCGGCAGACAGATGCCAGTTCTGCTGATCAAAGCTTCGTCTGATCGGAATCACTGGAGAGGTAGGGTGCTTACATACTATCAAAAGATTGCGCGGAACTAGAAAAAGACTGAATGAATCTTTATCTGGGAAGGCATGATAGGGAGCTAGCTCGAAATCCTTACAATCCGGACGTAGAATAACCTATGATATGAGTGAGCCGAGCGATAACCATGAGCACCGAGCCACCTGTCCTCCACCTGACTGACTAGCTTATTATATACCGACGGCTACGAAAACATGGACTAAGCTTTGCTTATGACCACGCTTGTTGACCATGCATGTGTTTGATCCCCTCGACCATTAACCGGTCCAAGACATAGAATAGATGGGGAATACCATGTTGCACGCTTTGAATCAAACCCTGCATAAGAAAGAAGCTTACCTTTCCAGGTCTGAACCAACTTCAAAAGTGGATCATAGTGCTTTAGGTTTAGAACCATCAATATCAATCATAGCACCCAGGTCCCTTGATTGATAGAAATACCACACATATGGGCTAATCTGGATTGAGTCGGCTTAGGAGTATGGGTATTGGCAGAACATTTTCTCTTTTCTTTTTCAGGACCTCCTCATGAGAAAAAACATCAACAATCTTACTCCAAGTACTAATATAGGGAAAGAGAATGGCGTCATCTTCAAATAATAAATGAAACGGATTGTTCCACCTCCCTCTAATAGATCTCGGAATGGAGCTTTCCAGCTTTACACGAGGAATGAATGAAGGTAGCCAGGATATTGATAAGAGAGCTATGCGGTTCACCTGACCCTTGATTTTTGCTGTAGGATTGTGGCGAGCAATTGGCTATTTTCAAGGATGCATAAGGAGTGATCAGAAGGATACAAATCCAGCAGGTATTGTACGTTTGCTAGCTTCAATCTGGTATTTTCTATATCTTGATCAAGTGAGCTGTCAATTTTGTGACTCCAGTCCGCTTAACAGCCTTGAGTTTTTGACAGAGCACTGGACCATTTACCTTTGTTTTCCAAGCTTTTTGGACTGTAGATATAAAGGTGGGATTGTCCGCCCAATGGTTATAGAATGAAAATAGTTTCGGAGCTCTCTGTTCCTGAGGGGTACAGTAGATGATCAACGGGGAGTGATCCGAGATACCAGCATTCAAAAAGACTGCATATGATGATGGAAAGGAAGCAAACCACTGGGTGTTAACCAAAACTCTATCGAGCTTCGCAGAGATCCGGTTCTCAGACGATTGCTCCAGGTGAGGGAATGGTCATAGGATTTGAGATCGTCCACACCGCATGCTGCAATACATTCATGGAATTTAAGGAGTTTCCGTGTAGCAACACAGCTTCCTCCCAATTTTTCATTACTTCATCTAACCATGTTGAAATCACCCATCAGAAGCTCAGTCTACGGGGGAAAGTGATTGTATGGCTTCGTCATCGAGCTAGAACATGAGTTTAGGACTGCTCATTACCGATCCTATTTCTCTTACCTCCCCTTGGCTTACTGTGTTTTCTTTCCTGATGCTACATAAGCGCTGTGGGATAAGGGTTGTTTTAAGGGCATTTGCCGACATTCAGGGGGAGAGGGCTATTTGCCAATTTCGGACATGTTAATAGTGAGGGCTAGCTAGTGTAACCCCAGATTAACAGACCATGCCCCAGTTCGATTCTAAACCCGTCTCGGAAGAGAAAGAGCTGCTATTGAAAACCCCTGGGATAGGGATAGGAAGAGCAGGCATGCCATGAGTTAAGATAGACCAGACCCACGGACAGACATTTAAGAGGAAAGATCAGATGCATAGAATGGGACAAGGCAAATAGCGTAAAGGGACTGGGACTTTAAACTGTTAAGAGGTGCGCCTAGCGCTTTCATATTGATGAAAGAGGGCTGTACCGGTCTAGTAAAATAAACGAAGATGACGCTGTCCAATTGGCCGAACGGACGATCGACATGAGAAGCCGATGTTCTTGGTACAGTGCAGATTTTTCCACTGTTTAGGCATTGGCATAAGCAAGAAAGCAGAAAAGAGGAGATTTTCGGAATAACCGGGATCCCCGCAAGAAAAGGCAAGTAACTGAACTGCCAAAAGCTGAAGAACGGCATTGACTATAGCAAAGGAGGAAGGAAGCCAGGGACACGTGCAGACGTTCTTACCGGAGAAGAGGATTTGCGGCATATGAGTCTGACTCGGACATGAGACAGAATTCGTTGGCTTGATAACCTCGCAGACTCGACCAGAGCCAACCATCTGAAATTCAAAGTAGTAGCATCTCCACTCAAGGAATAGCTAACCAAGAGAGAGCATCTTCAGACCACATCTCAGTAGTGACGAGCCAAAGAGCTAGACAAGAGAAGCGCTGTCTCATTAGCATAGCAGCCAAAAAGCGTAGCTCTTCGAGTTCGTGCCAAACGTGCGCCGTGCTTTTCATTTGTCAAGACCCTTTTTCTCACTAGCCTAACATCTAATAGCATTTGAGTAGCGGCCTCGGGTCCAAGACCCCTCTCTTTGGAAATGCCACAAGAGGGCAATTGCTACAAGAAGAAAGAGCGTCAAAGTCAAAAGCTCAATCTATCTATCCTCCGAATTCGTAGGCTTTCCCTGGAGCTAGAAGAAGCGAGCAGAATCCATTGAAAGTCCCGTCTGTCTTGTCCCTTTCCGTTATAGAGTCGCTAAAAAAGAAGCAAAGTGCATTAGGCACAGAGTGAAGCATAAGGACGAATGGAGTGAGCAAGCACGGAGCGAGCCATAGAACGAGCTAAGCCAACTCAAGAGAGAGCAAATCCGTGCACAGCTCTGAGTAAAGTAGCAGAGAGTCTATCTTGTGTGTCTTGAGAATCCCTTTCATGCCTTGAGTGTTCTTTTGTATATTAGTATAGCTAACGTAAAAGCATACAAGCAAGGGAGTGATAGCCTGACGAAAGCAAGGGACCTGCGCGAAAGCAAGAAGCTGCAACAAGCTATAAAGAAAGAGCTCACGCGCATCCGTGTAAGTGTTAACAGAACAGGGCAGGTTAGCGTAGCAAGGTCGACGTAACGTCCCACGGTCAACGGTACTTTTCTCTTGGAGATCAAAGAGCAAGGTTAGCTACGGGGGGTGGCCTTAGGCAGGTCAGCTATGTGGGGTTAGGCGCATATCATATAGTTGGGTTGGGTATAGGAAAAGATCCCACTCCATACGATGTCGACTACACGTCCGGGCTCCGTAGCTCCGGATAACAGCAGACGCGCTCTTACTCGGGAGAGAATGGATTGGATCCCACTACTACACGGGCAGGCGCAACGGCTGACGCGCATATGGAAGTTCGTTGAGGGCAATAAACGTAGTAACGTAGTTCGGCACGTAAAGGTTGGGTATCTAACGGTTGGGTACGGTATGAGTCCTAACGGTATAGGATTTTCTCCCACTAAACCTATTTTCAAGCTATAGGCGCGCATACTACATCTTGCAGGTCATACGGGGAGCGAGGGAAATGAGAATAAGAAGAATGAGTTCTATACGTCGAATATCTTAGATGTTGGCTTTTACCTCGCTACAATCGGAGGAGCGCAAATGAACCCCTTCCATCGACCTTCCTTTCCCGTCTACCCTAACCAACGAGTGGCGAACGAACCATCCTATTGGCTTTTCCCGAGCGTAAATCATCGATATTCTCTCCCGATATGAGATATTCTTTCCCGCCTATACCTCATGTAGCGAACTCATACCTTTCGAACTCATCAAGCAAGAAAACTACTGCTATTTCGCCAGGTTACGTGGTTTCTTTATGGGAGTCAACCAGGAGCGGAAAGATTCTTTATTCGATACCGAACGACCGCGTTCTGCTCGATTAGGCTCACTCGCTCCCTAGCTTTCAATAGCGGCAGCGGCAGTGATCTGAAACTCGAAACTCTACGATTAAGTAAGGGCTGTTCTCGCTCCTCGGAAAGATTATGTGAAAAGACCGTTGTCCGCTGCTTCACCTCTTGGTACAGCAGCTGAACCCATTCATTGCTGCTTCCTTTCTTCAACTTTGTCTTTTCGATGTGGACAATTCCTCCAATCTTAGTTTAAATCTTCTTCTCTGGAAATGCATTTATACTCGGAAAAGGCTTTTTGCCCAGCGAAAGACTGATCCCCTTACAACTCAAGGACGACGTCAAGTGGCGAAACCACTTATTCTGGATCACTTTGGTTTGCTGCTACACCTACTAAACCTGGCTACGATACCGCTTACCTTCTTGCCCTTCGGCCTTGGTTAAATTAGTAGGGAATGAATAACGAAAAGAGAAGGGGATGCCAATAAGCTGACTTTCTTTCTAAGAGGTAAGAATCGGTGGATCAAATAGGACGAGCGAACTCAACCCTTCAATTCATTCTTCTCCTGCTTTAAATGATGCACTCAAGTAGACCCTGCTCCGTTTTTTGTTCGAGAAGTCACCGAACCCGCGCAGAGGACAGAAAGTAGGCCTTTGTTGACCCCAATGAGATTTTCTTGTTCTTCTTCCTCCAGAGTGAAGTGAGCCGAAAATCTTACTCTTCTCTTTCAGAGCCTTTATCGCCGCTACGCGCCTTTTAGGTCGAGCTGAGCGGCCAAAACCAAGGAAAGTCAGGAATCAAAGTGCTGACCTTTTACACATGATGAATGAGATCCAATAATCCTGAAGTATTGCGAGTTATACCTTGTAAGCTTCCTTTCTTGGCCTTAAGCGGTAAAAGAGTCTTTCCAATGGTTTGACTAGACTTTTGTCAACACTGAGTCTGATGGGCTCTTCGCTTGAAGTTACCATGATGACGTCAACGCCGGCAGCTATGCCACAGGCAAAAGGGTGCTTCGACCTCCTCTCTTTACCAGTCCGAGCTCCCTCTTTGCGAATGTAGTGCAACGGAGTATTCGATGTTGTTCCCGATGGACGTTTATGGCAGTATGGACCTTGCTCTGAATGACTTGCCGATTACCTATTTCATGTATGGTGCTCTAGCGCTTCGTATACCGGTCTATTTTAGATCAACGAGCGTAGTGGTGCTTCTGTTCGTTGGACTAGTTTATGAGAAGAGGGCTGGAAGGATTCCTGGACTGGACTGACTTACTTACCTAAAGCAAGCCGGTTCCAGTCGGACCTCTATGAGGTCCTCCTTACACTGACAGACCAAGAAGGGAAATGTTCTTTAGCACAGAGATGAGAGATAGCTGACCGGGACAAACGGTGGGACTCTCCTTTTGTTGGGAGAATGCTCGTGATTCCTTGTTTTCGGTCTTTCCTTGCGCTTTTCAAGATGTGATTTTGAACAATCTTTCTTTCTTTTCTATCTGTTTTATAAGATGAAATAGGATGATGACCACATTGCCCCTTTTCTTAGAGCTTGGGCTGACCCTATTCGTCCTATTAGGTCTAAAGTAGTAGAGGTCTCATTTTGAGAACCGAAAAAGAGGGAACAACCTCAAAGATCGGGGTCTGGTGCCTCGCCCAAAAGACAGACCTGACTCGATAGACAAGCTGACTGTCGCATCATGATCCTCATCATGTTGATACTCAATGTAGGTGCTAGTCGTTCTTCGTGTGTGAAAGCTATGACGACAGTTTGATGATGAGAGCTGTATTTTCTGTCGATCCTTAGAATCAGACAACCATGAAAATGAGGTAGTTAGCACATGCTTTATCTCAGATTGCATATGTGATCGAACTGAACCACTCCTTTCTTTCTTCGGATAGCCAGCCCGTAGCCTTGGTTGAGTGTGACAGGAAAACGAGAGATAAGTGTACGCAGAAGAGAGGAGGGTTTCCGCGTAGTCAACATATTTTGCTTCCTTTTTTGACCCTGCAGAATGACTGAGACTTTTTCTCTACCCGTGATACCTCAATGAAAGCTACCTTTTTCTATCTTTCGATTGCCTATCGTGATCGTCGTCATTCAAGTGAGCTGACTTCGCCTGAGGACTGTTTGAACGGAATTGTCATGATGGGCGGGGAAAAAAGAAAAAAGGAGAACGATTGGCAACTAGCCTAATGACTTGATTGATGGACAGAGCCTTGCAGGATCATTAGCCGTGTTCACTGAGTCCATGCATGACCACCTTTCGTCTTCCGTTTCTGCTCGGTTTAGGTGGATTCGTTCTCCATTCATATGAATGTCATCGAGAAGGGAAGGGAGATCAGATCACTACCCGTTGACTTCTACGCCGGTGGACTATGTCGACCTCGAGGGTTCAGAGCGGAATTTCGATTGACTTTTCGGGCCCCTTCCAGCTCGAGCTAAACATCCCACTTGACCAGTGGAGAACTGAAAGCCATTTCACACTTGTTGAGCGAAGAACGATGGAAAGATCGAATGCGATGCAAAAGCTGCTTAAGCGACTAAGTGCTATCGGAATAAGAAAGATGAAAAGGATGCATCGAGGTTCGAAGGAGTTGTATGCATAACAAGATCTCTCTGACTATGTCTCATCCATACTTGGTTTAAGTTGTTAACTCTCAAAAATCCGCTATAAAGCGCTTCGGTGTACGGTTGACATCGATAAGGGAATGCGTCCTTGGCTTGTACTTATTTGTTGGGCCCAATGGTCTAACTTATGGTTGCCATGACCTTGATCCTCATAGGGGTCGAAATTCATAGTTGCACCAAGAACCGTAGCACCAATCCTACAATATGGTTGCAGCGGGCCGAAGCGCCAAGTAGGAGAGGCATTAAGTTTGAGGTAGTGGTAGTGGTCGCCGACTGAAAGAGATTCGAGGTTGGGGCAGGATAGTATACGTGACGAAGAAGTGAGGAAGAAAGAAGAAAGAGAAATGGGTGACGCCTTCATGGTAAAGCTTCTTAGGCCAAAGATATATGTTGAAGAAGATTAAAACGCAAAGCACAGGCCCGCACCAGAGAATCATCAAATTCAATGTGACGAATCACCAATTCTGTATCCGAAATAGACGACAAAAGGGGCCCAGTACGCAGGGTCGAGATAATAAGAACCTTCGATTCGACATCGGGCTGGCTCTTTGATCCTCGACAGACCAAAGCGAATAGGTTGATAAGTCAAAGCCTCCTCCCTTGGTACAGCTATAGCTGCCCTACCCCGTACGCTGGCACACTAACAAGTTACGGAGGGGGTTCCAAAGCAACTGTGACTCATGCGGTAGACTTCTTTCGACTCTAAGATCAAGGAAAGATAATGGAGTAGTTCCCTATTTTTTATATCAGAAAAATGGCTTCTTTGAGCAGTTAGGTTAGATGCGAAAGCCCAGTATGGGGGTTGTGTACAGTGGATGTTGGGGGTCTCGGTTCAAGTGAATGCATCTGAGTTAGCAAGCAGGTCGGGTACAAGAGAAAAAGAATGTGATCAGAAGGCATAAATGAAAATTGTGAGTGCCGCTTACTAAGACATGCATTCTCCGACTCCTGGAAATGTCTGCTCCTCTTATGGAAAATAGGAAGCAAACAACAGTCTAAGCTTAGAATCTGCTTATTCAATCTCTTGTCCAGAAACATATCTCACTCCCATACAAAACCAAGGCTGTTGGCTTTCGCCAAAGCCCTTTTGGCGCAGCTTTATCTATCCACTATCTTACTAAATACAGAAAGACACAAGGCGTTAAGAAAGAGATAGAAAGAACTCTTCCTTATATATGATAATAAAATCTCACATTTTCTTCCGTTGATCAAAAATGCACAGTATGAGAAAGAAAGAAAGAGAAAGACGAAAGCAAAAGTGAACTAATGCGGAGTTTAATACAGAAGAAAGAAGGGTACGAAAGATAGATATAGATCCTCTTCGCGAAAAAGCGCACTAATGGGATAACGAGCTCCTAAAAAGAGTGTTCGGCCGGGTTGGGATGGGAATAGATCGATTTTATGGGGTCAATCGAGTCTTTAGCTCCTTACGGAACCTCCAAGAAAAAGAAAAGGAGTAGCGGAGAATCCCCAATCTTCGATATTCGATCATCAAGATCCGTGGGTTTTGCGGGGCATTCAATCCAGTCTTCATACGGGGATAGAGTTCCAGTTGCTGCAGTACGTCGGCAAGCCATTCGATATCCAGCTGAATTAATAGGCCAATAATATGTTTCCATAGGAGGTCTAGGTGGATAGGGTGTTCTATATAGAATTATGTAATAGTAGCGGGCCATAGGATGGCTTATTTTCCATCTCTAATTCTAGTCAAGAATAGGTTGCAGGCCGCCAGGTTTAAGCCTGGAATGGAAGGACTATTGATCAAATGGCAAGAAGGAAGGAGTATTGACTTTTCTTTCCCAAGAAAGAAAATGGCTATCTCAATCCACGTATGCGTGTTAATCAGCAAGAAAACGTATGCGCGTTAGCTATTACCGCTTCTTGCTTTCGCTATGGAGTTCTTGGCTTATTTAAAGCATGAGCGCCTTTATGTAGTTGCGAAGCCCCTTGTTGCGGTAAGGCGGTAAATGCTTCCTCTGGTTGTTCTTTCTTTTTCCTTCTTGTGGTAGGAGATGAAGAAAAGTAAGGCAGAGGCAGAAGCATAAGTGCAGTAGTCCTCTTTCTACTTAGTTAGGCCTGTGTCTCTTTCTCTTTCTATAAGTTATACTTAAACCGAAAAACTGACTAACCGACGGCTTTCCGGACTAAGCGTCGAAGGACTGGAACCACCTTCTTCATGATGGGTTAGCAAATCCAGGCATGGACTGGTTTTCATATGCCTTCGTTAGGACATTATCCGACATCACATCTTAGATATAGATGGATTTCTTTTCATAAAGTCAGATAGTTGTGATCACTTAACTTAAATAAGCAAGAACGATAAGCGACCGGCCGAAAAGAAAATCTGAGTTGAGGGAAGAAAGCCGACCTAACAGAGAATCGTCACCACTTCTGAACAAGGGCCTTGGGAAGCAGAGGAGATCCGCTAACTTTTATGAATGTAGAGGAGTGGGGCATTTTGCTCCTGTATCTTCCAATGTTCAGACGGACGAATGCTGTTGGGGGAGTGCAGAATAGACCATCTTCTGATGGAAGAGTGCACGTTGTGGAGCCGGCGAGCCCGGGAAGCTCTAAAAAGAAGTTCAAATAGGAAAGATAGCGGAGGCGGCGGAGAGGAGACAGTTTCGCTGTCCTTAGATTGTGTGTCAACGTGAGTCAACGTCAGCAGAAAGGAGGAGGAGCTTTATAGTCAAGAGGCTGTATTCCGAATCTATGTCGGAATTGGCCAGTGCAAAGAGGCTCATTGATGCTGGGAGTTCGGATAACATAGCGTCCACGGAGATGGTGGATCAGTTGGGGCTGAAACCCTTTGTTGTAAAGGCCTCATCCAGATCCTTATCGAATCAGACCTGCCAGGGGCATGAGTAGTGGGCCCTATGTTGAGTTCAGGGTGAGAACATGTTTACTTCCAACAGAGAATGAGATGTCTGTTTGCCGGGGTTGGGACTCCACTTCTACTTCTTCGCCAGATATATCGCGATCTGCGACAGGCAGATCACTTCACCATTCGGCCCATCAAGAGAGTCATATCCTGCCACCAAAGCTATCAGGGTTTTCTCGCCTCCCTCATCCGAAGGCATCGTAACATATGTATCAACGATTCCATAAAAGGAGAGGAAATGGACTGATTAAGGTCGCTTTCCGCTTATGATAGATAGAAAGGGAAAGCTATGGAGCCTCTGATTGTAGTATTCCAAGCTGCTTTGACAACACTATGGCTTCTCCTTCATCAATCCCTCATCGCTGCTTCTTCAGGACAGGAAGAGACCCCCAATCCTATGGTAGTTACACCAAACATCACCCAGCTTGCTTCCTGCGATCTTGTTTTCAGAACGGTTCTACTATGCCAGCGGGGGGCTGAGCCCCTTGATCAGTTCACATGTAGACGACTTGGAAGCGGACATTCGCTATAACGCCAGATGAAGCGGACGAACGCGAAGTTTCATTCAATTGGGTATCGCAAACGTTTCGATTCTTTCGAAGAATGATCGGATGTTCTCTTTAAATAGAGAAAGTGGTGGCTAGATTCGCGGTTCCAGACGTTAAAGGATTGAAAAGTCCGGGATGGAACTCAGTATGAAAGTGAGGAACGACGCCCCACTGCTAAAGCCGAGGCTTAAGGAGACTTTCGTCGCTTTGTTCCTTTCTGGCTCACTCGATTAGACGGAAAGAATCTGACTTTAGCTGCTACCGCTCCGTGGGGGAGTTCTTACGAGAAGATGATCCAGCACTCGAAAAACTAACAGAAAAGGGGGAAGTTCCTGAGATTGAAAGGAATTGATGTCTTTCTTTCCCTTTTGGTCAGACTCTTCACTCATCGACCCTTTGACAGGAAGCAGTAGAAAGTGCCCCATAGTATGTCCCCAGCGCAGGAGAGTTTTTCGCCCTGCCCCCGTACCGATGCCGATGCTGATAATCCATCACGAGCAAGCAAGCGTCTCTTTCCAGAGCCCGGATACTCTCCATTTTCTATTCTATATAAGTGAGACCCTCTAAAGCGAGTTTTCGATCTATAAAGGTCTTCAAAAGGGATATAGATATAGAAGGGTCAAACATTTCATGCAAGGGATATCGATAAGCTAGTCCTGATTATTGATATTACGCAATACCTAGCGTTCGTACTCTTAAAGCGTGTGGGGGGGTACGAACATCTTGTTCCGCTCCGACCGGTCTCAAGTATTTCCCTAAGGGATGCAATCTTTCCTCCGGATAAAGAGTGCTGTGGAGGAATGAAGCATCAGGCCGATGCTTTTCGGTCTCAGCTGGATCTCCTCGGGGCAAAGCAGGTAAGCATTTTTCATTTGTTCGATCGCCATCTTTCTCTTCTTTCGGTCATCTGGCAGCCTTTCCATGGTAGTCCTTATTTAGAGCATCCTACCGTAGCGGCTTCATCGGCCTATAGTCGACGAAGGCCTCTATCGTCAAGTTCGAGAGTACTATCTCGGAGAGAGAAGCGTGGCGCCAAGAGACTGGGGAGATCATTGTACCAGCTGATCCTCCGGCCGATATGAGTGCTCCAGCAGGGTCTCGGACCTGCCCAATTTGCTGATATTGCTTATTTATAAAGGGCTCGGTCACTAGCTTCACCTGGACCGAGGAAGACCTTCGAGAAGATAAAGGAAAGCCGAAAAATAGAACTCTTTTTGCTTCCCTCTCCCTGTGACCCTCACCCTCCTGTTCTTCGAGAAAGACTGGGGGCAAAAAGGCCGAAGGACCAGAATTCCTGAAGACTTGACTGAATCTACCGCCTCCGGCGAAGCGGTAGTGCCTTTTCTTTCCTGTGAATGGGCTGGACTACGCATCCCTGACGCGAAGGTCAGCCCAGCAAGAAGCAAAGAAAGGGAAAGAAAGCATTCTGTCGACACGGGATCTCGTGCGCTCTGCTCGCCTGTGATCGAGCAGAAAAGCGAATCGCATGAAAAAGATGAATTTCTTATCTCCTGGCTTTATCTTTATCCCCTCTAAAGGGCGTCCATACGTGCCTATTCTGCTTTGACGGTTTGAAGGAAGATGAAACTACACACACCTGTCGAAAGTCTTTGCAATGTTTAGTTTTCATCCGACAGGTTTCGCTCATCAACCCTGATACAGCCCGAAAGAAAGAGTGGGGGAAGGGATGGGATCAACTGAGGCCAGCGCTCGACGAAGCATGACACTCTGAAGCTCGTACTTTACAAGAAGGCAAATGCACCTTTTTAGGGACCTTCATTAGAACCGCTCGCGCGCCTATCCTTTCTTTTCAATAGATCCACTTTTGAAACGTTTGCTTATTAAGCTTTTCCCGATCTCTTTCCTTCCTTTGAGTCTCCTAAGTCCTTTCTCCATCCGCAGAAACTCAATATGTAGGAAATATACTCGGAATGAGACCCGCTGGTCCCTTCTCCAGTTCTGGGGATACCCCCGGGTGGAGACGATAAAGTAGACCATGGCGCAGGAGTTTGTGCACTCTTTATCCAAAGCTTCTTCTTCTCTCCGGTTGGAAGGTTTTAGTCTATCAGTCAGTCTTCTTCAATAGATAAGATGAAAAGGGCTTGACTGCACTCGACTAGGGCTCCCATCGTGACACTTCCTTGAAGAAAGCCGTACTCCCATCAGCTTGAAAGTAGATAAAGAAGTTCAGGCTAGTGACATCAGCTATCGGCTATTGGCCTTTGTGAAAGCTTCTTCTCAAAAAAAAAGAATGGATTCCTCTTCGTCAAGCTCCTGTCCTATAGCTCGATACACTACTCTAAGGCCAGTTGCCCATACAGCATCTTGAGTTTAACGTACAGTCAGCTTTGGTTATCGCTACACCCTCTCTAGACAAACGATTTGATTCAACCCACTCTACTGAATTTGAACAGTAGCACCCTGGTGACCACGGTCTGACTCCCGGACGGATTTCCATCGGATCGCATCACCGGAACTCGAATACAGGTCCAAACGAGAGCTCCCGTGAGTTGATCCACCCCCATTTACACTGATGGGCCGGGCTGGTCACACAGACCTCGGCGCCCCGTGGATCCGAGGGACGGACTGTCTTGTCTGGATCAAAACTTTCCACTTCTCGGGAAGGTGGACCGGTAGATGCGTCTGAATGTTGCAGGGTGCTCTTCAGGAAGCCAGGGGCGGGGGAAAAGCGAGAGGAAGCTGGTCAAGGAAGAAAGGCTTCAACGACTACATTTTGAGAAAGCAGGGAAGAGAATATGGGATTTGCTTTTTCGAACTCATAGGCAATGACCTTTCTGAGCTACCATATGAACGCATGCCTAGGGAGATCGGATGTTCTTTCCCCCTTACTGGCTTCCCTGACTTGGTCGGGGAATACTAACGTACGACTACTTTAAGGGAAAAGGAAGGTCCAACCATATATTATCCACTTCTACTCTATTATTGTATTCCGCTCGCGGATTTGCGAGCTAATGACTGGTCCTAAGATCAGACTCACGGGCTTCTCTAACTAGCTTTACCCAACCTCTTCGTACTATCACACTGTACCCACAGTTGATGGCGGGCGGAGGACTTCTTTCTTTTTACTTCGATTGATGCCTATCGAAAACAGGAAGCTCGGGTGCGTGATTCTGCTTCCTTCGAATAAGATCTGACCTCAAGTAAGCGGTTTTCACACCTTACCTTCACTGCACCACTTAATAACATGGGCTCCGGTGCGGGGAAAGTCCAGGCTTTCCCCACTGACGTTCTTACATGACACAAGCCATGGAAGAAAGACTCCCTATCCCTACATTGTAGAAACATGGAGGCAAACCTGGGAGATCATACCAGACGGGAACAATAGGCGATTCAAGACCGGTCCCCGAAATCCATCAACCGGGCGCGGGGTCTCTCCACAACACAACCCGTCAGCTGCTACGTGGTGGGCAGCTTCCAATTCGCCTCCTCTAGCAGGGGGCAGAGAAACCAACCAGAAGAAGAGAAAGGCCGGATCCATTTCAAGGTCTGGCAAGACTGTGCTGGTGGGCGACATCCGAGTCCACCTTGATGGGGGAAGCTCTTCGGTCCCCAAGGACCTCATTCCCACAGTGCCGGTTAGAAACCGGTACAGCGTGATGCTGAAGGTGCAGCAGGATACGACCGCGTTGAGGCCCCGCAGCGGGAGTAAGAAGAATGTGAAATGTGAAAAAGAAGAAGAAGAAAAGAAACGGAGGAGGAGGGTCACTAAAAGAGGAGGCTCGGAGAAGAAAAAGGGACGGTCAGGTAGCGTCCCATCCCAATGGAAGAGGAAGCAAGTCCAACAAGACCCCTCTTCCGAATTTGCGGTGCAAAACCGCAAAAGAAGGGGCTCCTACAAGGGGGGAAGGCAGTATCAAGACCCGGTAGTCCAAGTGCCTCACCAGGCTGCCGAATCAGCAGCCGCACAGCAACAATCCACCCGGGTCAGTGTATTTGACCGGCTGGGGGCACCAGCCCAACCGGGGGCATCAACCAGATCAGGGGCATTAGCCCGAGTGGGGGCATCCGCTCAGCCACCACAGAAGAAGCAGAGAGTGGTGCGGGTCACTGAAGACTCTATAGAAAGATTTTCTTGCTATGTTTCATCGGGAACGTCGGTTGACGGGTCCAAACCCATATGCGTCCCTACCGAATGATCCACAAGAGATTGTTATGATTACCCGCTGCAGGGGGCAACAACTATCATAGGTCAGGAAGCCATCAAGTGGCTGCAGGAATGGGAAATGGAGGTGCCAGTCCACCAACCCGCCAATATATAGTTCAGGTGGTGAAGAAGGCAGCCATGATCAAGACCGAGAAGACCCGCTATTACCTGAAGACCAGGACGAGCATAATGCAGCAATTCCTCCCCCGTCCCCTTCCCTCTCCCGCGGACTGGCCGGTTTGGGAGTTAAGATGCTTTAAGTACACGGCTAAAGAAATGTCAGGCCGATAAAGAAGTAGTCGAGAAAGAAGTGCCGTAAAGATTGACAAAAGCCAGAAAAAGGGATAAGTACGAGAGAAATGTCACGAAAGCCGAGAGCCATCACGCCCGAACCTCTTATGCAGCTTGCAACTCCTAGGTTTCTGATTGACTTTACTTTAACCAGGAATAGCCAGTCCCAGGGAACCAAGCCCTCCCGAACCGCATAAAAGGAAATTCTTTGTGAACCTAAAGAATCTTGAATGGAAGAAGTGCGATCGATCCTCGTAATCAACAAAATAGGCGCATACGAATCTGCGTAATCAAGGATCTGAATCCACTGAGTGTCCGCTTCTTTATTATTAGATACTTTCCGCAGGTGGGGCAGCTGGCGGCAACATGGAATGCATGGTCAGCTAGCTCTTCAGGTAGGGCCGCTCTGGTTGATAGCTCAGGTTCTGGTCTTGGAGCTCGATGCACTTACCATTGGAATTGGCTTAATGGATGTAACAGAAAGAACTCGAACTCAAACCCCCTATGGACTGGAACAGGAGAGGCTTACCCTAGGACTGAAACTGCCACTAAAACCTCAAGGCTAGAAAGAACTCCAACTGTAACTGCCTAGAATGCAACTGCCATTGAAACTGGATAGCTAAAAATTGCCACTGCAACAGGCTGGGCACGGGTTAAGTAAGAAGACTGCATGGAAAGCCTTACCCTTTCTTTCCGATCTCTTCCCTTCCGGTCTCTTTTCTTCTTTCCGTTCGGTTCGGTAAAGCTTGTTGAAATCTATCCTATCCTTTGTTCCGAAAGTCCGTATGTACTACGATAGATAATATCTACATAAAAGTGAACGGTTATTAAAAAAAACGACTAATGCTTAAATCGTATCCGAATAGTGCTAGTTGATGAGAGTTACTTCAGCATCAAGAAAAGTCAAGTCAATTTTGGGTTATTCTCTCAATTCCAATCGAATGCAACTGTATCTAATATAGTAAGTATGAACTGGAGTAAGTATGAACTGGCGATCAGAACATATATGGATAGAACAACTAACTGAGTCTCGAAAAACAAGTCATTTTTGCTGGGCCTGTATCCGGTTCACTAGGATTCTTAGTGGTTGGAACTTCCAGTTATCTTGGTAGAAAGATGATATCCGTATTTCCATCCTCATTTTTTTTCCACAAGGGAGGATCGCAGGACTATTCATTAGCTCCTATTTGTGGTGCACAATTTCGTGGGATGTTGGTAGTGGTTATGACCTAGAAAAGAAAAGAAAAAATAGTGTCGTTGGGGATTTCCTGGACCGCATTTTCTTCCGCTTCCTTATGAGAGATATCCAATCAATCAGAATGGAGGTTAAAGAAGGTCTTTATCCTCGTCGTGTCGGAAATCCGAGGTCAAGGAGCCATTCCCTTGACTCGTACTGATGAGAATTTGACTTCACGGGAAATTGAACAAAAAGCTGCCGAATTGGCCGCGTGTACCAGGCATGAAGACCTTTTATTTTATTGAAGTTTCTTCAGAATGCCCATTCGAGCAAAACGTGTTATATTCTATGTTCCTATTCCGTTGGCGCAGCGTCCCATAGAATAAAACCAAAAGCAGAGAAAGTATATGGGGAAAAGAAAAATGTGAAATAAAAACCCATATTTTGTATCTATAGTCTTTTTGCCTCTCTCTCATTTAAGAAAAGTTTGGAACCTTGGATTACTAACTGGTGGAACAGCAGGCAATCCGAAACCTTTTTTCATGCTATTCAAGTTAACGAAAAATGAATAGAATTATAAGAACTGGAGGAAATGAGAAAAGAGTACCCAGAGATACATATACAAGAGCTTCGTTTAGGAATACACAAGGAAACAATAGAATTGGTCAAAACACATGATGAATATCATCTCCATCTCATTTTTAATTTCCCCGCTTATTCTAAGTGGTTATTTTATTCTGGGTAATAAAGAACTTGTCATTCTTAATTCTTGGGTTCAGGAATTCTTCTATAACTTAAGTGACACAATAAAGGCTTTTTCGATTCTTTTAAGGATTTCACTCGACCGGAACTAATGAGGTCTACAACGAGGCCCATAATGAGAAAAAACTATCTGGTCTTGTTTCCACTTTTCCAGTTATTCTAGATACAATTGTGAAATATTGGATCTTCCATTATTTAAATCGTGTATCTCCTAGTTATTTAGAATGAAATGAATGAATGACGTTTGAATGAAGATGAAGAACTCATTTGGTTTCGTAATATCAATTAAATGATCATATTTTTCTGTGACCTGATAATTGAACTTATTCTTTATATTTCTACCTGTTCAAGGTATTTGTCCCATACTATACTCTATTCCAGTACAATTATTCCAATACAATAGCGGGTAGGGAACTATACGTCACTAGCTACCTATCTCATTTTTTGTAGAAATTCCTCCGAACAGATGACTCAATCCATTTTTGTATCGATCATTATATATGTAATAAATCGAGCATCTCTTTCAAACGGGTTATGAAAATCCACGAGAAGCAACTAGACGAATTGTATGTGCCAATTGCTAATAAGCCCGTGGATATTGAAGTTCCGCAAGCTGTGCTTCCTGATACTGTATTTGAAGCAGTTGTTCGAATCCCTTATGATATGCAACTGAAACAAGTTCTTGCTAATGGTAAAAAAGGGGCTTTGAATGTGGGGGCTGTTCTTATTTTACCCGAGGAATTCGAAACTTCATTTATTCTATTTCTTTTTCTTCCCGTCATTCTTTCTATCATAGGTATTGAAGAGATCGGCTCTTGTTCGCTATTTGCTTTCTTGGGACTCGTACAAGAGATTAGCAATCCTAAGCTTTAGTCCACTCAGCCATCTCTCCCAACCGTAGCAAGCCCAATCGAAAAGCCGGTAATCCGTTCTATTCCCTGTCCGGACCAATGGAAGGACGGAGTTAGTGCTTCGATTTCCTTCTATACTACTACATTTGACTGAGCTGACTTGCTACAGATCTCTATCCCAGCTACCTTCTTACTGTGTAGTCTTCCTCTTCGTCCCTTTCTTCGTTGGTAGAATACCGAACTGACGAGAATAGTAGCCCTCCCCCTCCTTCTATACGCACTATCCCTCGCTCCAATCTCTTCTTTCCCGAACACAAGCGCGGTTCGCTTCACCCCTTCCTCCGACCAGAATCGAGAAAAGATACCCCTCCCTCCCGGTATGTAACCTATTCGACAAAACGCGGGGTAGGTGGGAAGCTTTCTTTCGAACTCATAACTAAGGAGTTATCACGGAGTATACTAATATTGCCCTCTTCTTTCAATTCCATTATTTCCCGAGCTACAGAGCTATTGCGCTGATTGAACAAAGGAGCCAAGGAGCGAATACCCTACCCAACCTTTTTCCAAGCACTACTACGTTTATTGCATTGCCCGATGCGCACAATTCCCCCTAGCCGAACTATTTCTCATACCTAACCTGCCGGCACTACATAGGAAATTTGGTACAAGCCCGGAAAGGTGAACCCCTTACGTCGACCTTGCTATAAAGAACTTGCTTCCTATAGTGGGACCGATTGAACTGATCAATTCTCATTTCGCCTATTAGTGCCGGTGTAGTGGGACAGCTTCTTTCTTTGTTTGCTTGGGATTGAAGGTATGGAACCGATGCGTAGATACTTGTACCAAAGCCAAAGATGCAATAGGGGTAGGAAGCGATAGAATACCTGGCGAACGTGATAACTTCATTCGTCCATTTCAAAGTCAAGTCAAGTCCAGTGCTTGAAAAGGAGTTAGAACGCATGTGTTAAGCATATAGCTTCTGAGTCACATACAACTCGCACGTAGAGATATTTCGTAGACACATCTTTCGTCTTCCATTTCAGAACTCATTTCGTATAATCTTTCTCATGGTACCTTCGTAAGCTAAAGCAATTTCTTCCAGTTAACTCCGTTACGCAACAATAGCACTTACTATTTTCTTTAGTCCCTACAACATTTCTCACGTCCCAAGCGTTTGGACCTTACCCCCTTCGCTTCGGGGCCCGTTCCCCTCGGGGGAAGTTGGACGCTTTTCGCAGGGACTTGATAGATGAAAAGAAAACCGTAGGGTCATCAAAAAAGTAAGAACGCCGGGATTTCCCTATTATATATACGAGAATAGTCAATTTCCGTTATAGCTTTGTTGTTTATTCAATACCATCTGGCTACTGTAGACTTTCTTTCTTGACTCGATGAAAGACGAAAGTTACTGCAAAGTGCCTTTGGGAATTGGGACCCCTGAGCATATATGATAGGTATAGACGAGAGGACATGCTTTCTAAGACTTAGACGAACCCCAAGATGGATGCTTTTTATTGCCAGCTTTAAGTTCGAACTTTTTCATTCTTAACCTTCCTTTTTCTTAATCTATAAAAAAAGCCTACGTAGTCGTTTTCTTTCTTCTAGCTGCCGACTTTTTCCAGTTTTTCAAGTCAAGCGAGAAAGCAAGTGGATCAGAAAAAGTCTTTCTGGTTGTCTCACAAAAGAGTACTGCGTGGCGGTATACCTTGAAGTTTGTAAAAGGTGGTTTAAGGATATGGTTAAGCGAGCTCAAAACTGCTTTATACGAACAATGCTGTAGTGTGTCGCTTATGCGCGCCTATGGCGGGTGTTGGGATCGACACGAATCCTTACCGCATCCTATATCCGCTCGAGAGACCTCGAGTGATACCGAACTTCCAAAGAAGACTAATTCGTCGTCATGACGCTCGGGCGGACAGATTAGTCAAAATGTATCTATCCATGTTCTCAGTGTCTAAGCTGGTTCTTGTTCCTAAACAGAGCAACTATCAGTTTAGTAGCATTGTGGACGACCCGTCGCGTCGACTCCGGAAAATCGCCATCAATCGTCCCTCGACTTAAGAAGAAAGAAGATTGATGTATATGGAGATTCGTCACAACTCATCTTTCAGACAACTGGTGATTGGAAAACCAAAAAGAAGAAGCTCATTCCCTACCATCAGTATCTTCCAGATATCAGCCAGACGGATTACCTTCCATTATCTGTGTCGAGGACGAAGAAGAAGTTTGCTGACGCATTGGCCACACTGATCCGTAGAAGGTATTGATATCCGGCCAATAGAGTCGACGAATCGGATTTCAATCAGTGTGAAGAAAAGTCAGTCATGCGTCAAGCACAGCGTCATAGTAGTCATGTCCACAAAAAAAGGAAAAAAGATCGTCAACGCTTCCAACGCCCTACGGAACGTCGTAGGAAGTTGGGCCGGAACTAGAGGACTCTGTGATACCCCATTTCCTGTCTACCTCACCTCTTCGTCTTTCCCGTTACGTGTAGTCTTAGTCCTCTTCTTCGGACGGACCTTCACGAATACCGCTGCGAGCTTTTACCCAACCGCTGGGAACGTAGGAGCTATTGGATGCCCTAAGTCGACAGCCTAACCGTGATCTCTTCTCTCCCTCGCTGTAGTACCCGAAGAAGATGCAGATGTATTAGTAGTAGCGTGCTTTTACTACTGTTTTGGGAAATCGATAGCGCTTACTAGCTTACGTTTTACTATATTCTATTCTTTCTTTGACGCATAAAAGAACGCACTTCAAGCAACATCTTTCCGCTTTATCATACCGAACTGAAGAGTGCAATTGAACCTACCGATACCGATGAAATGCAATGAGATACCTTTCCTTCTCATACCGGTACCGTACTTGACTTTACTTATTCCACCTATTCGTATTGTACCAAAGTAGCAGGGTAGGAAGACAACGAATACCGAGTAGCGGCACTACCAGGTAGAATCTCCAACCGAGACGTTACGTCGACCTCTAAAGAAAGCAACTAGCACTCCGGAGCGCTTGAACAAAGATATTCTCATTTCCCTACCCAACTGAGCTAACCGTTCTCTTTTATCCCCTCTATTCTCTCCCTCCTAATGAGTCTTCTTTCCGGTATTGAACAAATCGTTTGCAGGATTCGAGACAGATATGGAATTAGCTCGTGCGCTATAGCAAGACTTGAGAAGACCCAAATCCCGGATTTCATTTCTTTCTTACTAAGACTAAGAGTCGTGGTTCTATGCTGACTCGTTTGGAGCTCCGCCGTAGCCCTTCCCGTTCATTGCCATTCTTGCGGTACGCCTCCCTCTGCCTTAGTGGCAGAATGTTGGATCGTGTTCGAAGTCTTCTTCCCGGCCGCTTGCTCGATAGGAGGCTGAGGCTCGTGCGTTAAGGTTGCCGGCGTGAAGATCAATAAGATGAGGAGGGGGGTGCGTTCTCAGAGAGAGGGAATCATCTATCCAATTCCTATGTTCACAGATGGGCTAAAAAAAGAGAGTGAGTGAAAAGAATGCACAACATGGATGCTATTTGGACCCTACGAAAGTGAGCCCCTCCGTACCAAGGCTTCATTTGCCATCAGAATCCGCTCATGTTGGAAAGCAAGCATGTGCAAGAACCAATCAGGATCCGCGGGACCTTCCTGGATGGATTGACCTACAACTGATTGAAAAAGGCCCTTTCTCACGGACTTCTTCCTTCATTCGGAGAAGTCATCAGGAATAGAACCAGTGGAAAGTCGTATGCAGAAGAGAAGTGCAAAATAGGCAAAGACGAGAAGCGGAAGATGCACCGATTGAAGCTCCTCCAGCCCAGCTGCTCTTTATTGAGCTCAAAGTGGATGAGAGAGAGACTTTTCCATGCTCTCTCTATGCTATGGTCTTCTCAATTGCCTAGTCTCGGTTCAAAGACAGTGGAAGGATCCATCCATCGCATCTGCCTTTCTATCTCCACTGCGCTGACCTGCACTTTCTAGTTCACCGATCTGGAGAGTCTGATTTGGCTCTCTATTGTCCAGGCTCCACTGCGACTGAGCAATCTCATTGATCTGACTGACCTTCCTACTCAGTATGGAAGGACTCTTGACTGACTCTGAGACTGAGTCTTCTGACTTGGATTGGTATACTGGGGGAAATTCCACCCTGGCCGCAACATACAAATAGACCTGATTGATTGAGCGCGATTTCAAGCCTCCTTTACGCGAGTCTTGACCGATAGCGTGGGGGCCCTGCGTATAATAATATTCTATAGGATTGCACACGTGTACCTTACTATCAGAGTAAAAAAGAAGAAAGAACTAATAAGACGGAAGGGGATCATCACCAGGTCCAATAGACACGTCCAGCGTTCTTCCACTTCCAATAGTAAATGAGGCAGGAGTAAGTTCAGGTTTGTATAGCTTTATACTATAAATAAGGAAAACACAAGCTTTATACTACGTTTAAGTCTTAAGTATAAGTAGATTTGCTATTGACTATTTTGCTGTATTGACCTTGCTCTCCGTCGAGCTGGCTTTCCTGCGCTTTCTATTTAAGCAGGTTCAATCTGGAGATGGGCACCTATTATCATATGGATCTGGCATATCGTCTGGGTACGCTGGTTCATCAGGGGCTGGTTAATCTGCTGAATCAGGTCTGGTCGAATCAAGTACTGGCTGGCTCTTCCTTCGCTTGGCACGCTTTCCAAGAATTCCCCCAGGGGTCCAATAAACATATTCTTTTTCCGTTCTCAGGAAAGGGTTTTGATCCGCTCTTTTCCGGGTGTTTCCCACCTCTCAATCGGCGAAGCCTCGGACGTTCCGATCCACATTCCGCCACTATGCGAAGGTCTTTTCCACACTTGGATGCAAGAAATGTGTGCGCTTCCTAACGGCTACTTTTTCCAAACTCAAGAAAGTCTATACCTGAGGACCGATGCGAACAATTCCATGCTTTCCCTAGCGCACTTTGACCTTTCCTCTTCGTCCGTTCCGTCAACGGCCTGTCGCTTTCTTTCCTTCTCTTTTCTTTTTCAGTGGCGCACCGCATATGGCAAAAGAGCAAATCTGGGAAGTCTTCTATCGGTTCTACGGATTCGAGCTACAATCAATGAAATGAGATACACTACTATTCGATATTCTTTCCCGAACTTTGACCTCGTTAGCGTACCTCTTCTCACTCACGCTCCTGTCTCCTTAGCAATCCGACACTCACTTCTCTCCTTTCCTTCCAGTTGCTTATCGGCTTTCAGTAATATAGTATTTAGAAGACCTTTGGAGCAATTACTTCAAGCTCGTCTCGCTGTCAAGCGCTAGGCTTTCCGAAACATACGACCCATGGTTACCCATTTTCATATTTCTGAATCTGTTTACTTAATCTCGTACACTGCTAACGGAACTGTGGAAGAAAGAGGTAACTAACCTCTCGACAGCACTCCCCAAGCCAAGTACTCCTGAGACGGCTTTAGCTTCTCATCCTGAGTCCTTCCCTTGTGCTTGTGCAATCACTGAGAATTTGAGAGTCCTCACACTTGAAGAAGTAGTGCTTTCTTCTTTCGATTCTGGGCATATGGTTGTTAAAAAGATAAGGAAAAGCAGTTATACGTGTTTCTAGTCTTTTCATCATTCTTCCCTGACTTTCTCTTCCCTCTTTCCTGCCTTCCAGTTTCCGTAACCAAACGTTGACCGGCTTCTAGGGACCGCCTATGGCCTGGTCCACTCGTTAGAAGCACTATTGGGCGCTGATCTATGGACAAACGCGAAAAGACAAGAAAGAAGAAAGATTGGAACTTTACATATGATATTTTTAGTGAGATGTTGCGAATTCTGTAGCATAAAAGCAAGGGATTGAGCTGCCCACCATTCAATCAACTCTTCCGCAGATACGAACATAAAAGCAAGGGATTGAGCTGATCTGATCCGCTTTCGACGTCCAAATTACGTACTATAGAAAGGAAAGGTATTCGCCTACCCCGCTACCCCGGCACCAATACGAATAGATAAGGGAGGTACCGCCCCTATGCGATTTTCTCCCACGTAAGCGGCACGGGAAATGAGAAGAAAGCAGAAAGGGCCTATCAGAGGAGGGGTGACACAGGTCTTTATCTTTCTACTGTCAGAGCCAGCCTACCCATCTACGTCAGACTAGCTAGTAGAAGCTTCGGGAGAAGAGTCAACCCTTCGACCAGTTTCCCTATCTGAGGAGGATGGAAGACCGAGAAGTCAGATATTCTTTCATTGGTTGGGCATAAAGTCCGTATAATAGTTGAGGATCGCCCGTGCCACTCAATGCGTCATCGGATACTTTATCCTTTTTCAAATAGAAAAATAGACTAGGCTTTTTCGCTTCACCAGGCGCGGAAGCTTCATTCATAAGATAGGTAATAGATGCCTAGTTGGGTATGTCTCCCGATTGGATGCATTCCTAGCTTGGTCTTCTACGATAGCACCTGGATGAAAAAGTTAGCAAGCACAGGGAAGAGTGCTAGGGTGCGAGAAGAGGCCTAAAGAGAAGAGAGAATAGTAAGTAAAGTAGGCAGAATGCCCACTTGGAGATCAGGAGAGGACAACGAGCTATTTTCTTTTAAATAAGGAAGCTTCCCGTGCTCATTTCAATTACCAGGAACGCAAGAGATAAGAGATAGGATTTGTTCTCCGGAAAGTACTTTTCGTCTATCTGATCTCCTTGACTTGAGTCTCGGTTTTAGCGAGATTTCTTTTTTCTCTCAGGCTCAAGCTCTGTCTGGTCTTCCTTCCCCATTCCCCACAGGCTGTAGGGAGTGCCGGCTCTATACTCTGTTCGGACCATAAGACTTGCAAGACTGACTTACCGAAAAGACTGACTGCTTTCCGACGGGAGTAGGGGGGCGAACTGAAACTCTATCTTCTGTTCAACTCGGCTTCCTTAATTTAAAGACGAAGATGACAATAGGTGTCAAGTCTCATCTGAAAAATCTGTCTAAGGAGAAAAAGAGGTCAGAAAGAGGAACGAAAGAAATCGTCCTTTTCAAGCACTTTTCTTTGAACCCGTCGACAGCCCCTGGAAGAGACCGAACGTAGCGAACCGTGGGACAGCTTCGAAGGTATGGAACCTATGAGACCCCCTGAACGATATGGAACCTATGAGACCGGTATTCTACCTTCCTTGCTTTTTGGTTTAGTCGTTTTTCAGGGGTTTTGCTGGAGTTCTTTCTGAGCCCCGAAGCAGGAATGAAAACTACCAGAAAGATCATTCGCTGCATCAATTGCCTACTCTATCCCGTGGGACGAAATGAAAAGCAGCTTCCGGCTTTAGTGCGTATTTCATTTGGTAAAGAAAGAAATGAATAGCTTGGGCGAATTTCCCTTGCTTCTATACGTAGGTTCTTTGTGGATGCCGAGTTGCGAACAAAGAAATGAGATACCGAGCGAACAAAGAAATTCTCATTTCCCTACCCAACTGAGCTAACCGTTCTCTTTTCTCTTCTGCCGCATACATACAATATTGTATATTGGTACCATTAATATTCGCATTTTTCGCACTTCGCTACGTTCGCTCGGTAGTCCCAAAGAGCAAGTAACCGGGAAAGTGAGCTCAAAGGCCAACATCTATAAAGCTTTGTTCTTTCTTCGATCGGGTACAGCTCAATGCCTTGCTTTTATCTTGCTTTCGCCTTTTCGCTATGCGTTGGAAATCCCAAAAGAATGATCTGTATATGTAGCTATTTCTTTCTTAGCTCGAGGTCGGGGTGTGCTATATGCTTAACCCCTACTACGAAAGCACAGCACGAAATCTGCGCCATATGGAGCAGCTGCAATAGATGTTGGCGATGCCGAACTGACGCGAGGGAAAGAATTTGGGAAAGACCAAAACAGGAATAAGTATGATAGGTATTATACAAACAAGGGAACAAGCATAAAAGCAATGACGCGACTTACGAAAGTGCTTTTCCCGCTTATGGGTGGAGTCTACCCCTCGCCCCTGGCTAGCTTGCTTTCCTTGCTTTTTGCCGCTGTTTAAGCCTGATTCCCAATCCTCCGCTGCTCCTTATTCGCCGTTGCCTTCCGTGCGCTTTCAAAGAAAGAAATTCTCTATCCCAGCGCTCAAGCTTAAGCTTGTACCCGATCGAAGAACTCCAATGGGTTGCTTTGGCCTTCTTGCTCTGAAGCTTTTAACGCGGTCGTCAATCTGTATCCGGGGAGTTTCCATTATCTGTCTTCAACCGACCTACCAACAAGCTTCACACTAGCGTTATTCTGCCGGAGCGAATAATCTGTATTTGTATACGCGGAGTTGCGAATGTTGAAGTTTTGGTTCCATTCGATACCGACTAGAACTTTGACCTTTCCGATTCGTCTTTCCCGTTCCGTCAACCTTTGACTTTCCGGATAAAGTCTTGTAGTGGAGTGGAGTCGACCTCAATGGAAAGCACGTAGTAGGCGTGGGACCGATTGAACTCATACCGTCAAGTGCAATTGAACCTACCAACATGTTGTCTTTTCCCGGCTTTCAAATAGGATCTTTGGAGGGAGTCAACCAACTGAGCTAACCGTTCTCGAATCTCTAACGAGCTACAAGACCCGGACTCATACCGAACTGGCGAGAATAGTAGCCCTCCCCCTCCTTCTATACTAGAGATACCGAGCTCCAATCTTCGAAATGAGATTGAGATCCGCGTAAAGATTACGATATTCGATACTTGAGAATACAGAACGAAGGAGAACGTTCTAACAAGAAAAGAAGGTATGGAACCGTTAAGATGAATCATGGTACCTTTGTTCCTGAGACCGAGAAATCCATTGAAAGGAGTGTGAACGTGGGACTGATGCTTGAAAATAAAGACCTATGGAACCGAAGACAAGCCCAGACTAAAGAAAGTATTGTAGTGTAGTCGACCTCGTCATTCAATCAATTCCCGTTCGACGTCGCGTGCCAAGCCATAGTTGCAAAGTCCCATTTGTCAAAGAAGAAAGCCAAGACAAGCTCAAGTCATCCGGGATAAGAGAAGGTCCTATCCGGCGGGTAGGACCGGCATCAGATAGAAAGGGCTCCAGGAGGCCTAGTCGCATCGTCAAGAGACTGATCCTACTTGAGATGCTAGACGTTGCTAATGTTGCAGGATCGGGATTCATCTTTTGTGAAGTCCCAAACGTCTAAAAAAAGAAGTCAAAGTAAGAAGAAGCAAGCAGTAAGGGGCGATCCGGACCTGGACTAATTGCCATTCAAAAGAAGGCAAGGTGAGGACAAGCCGGCGACCCTGCCAAGAACTTGCAATACGGTACGGGCTTAGCCGTGCGGGTAATAGGGTAGGCTTGAGACTTTTTCTGCCTAACCATGCACACAAGTCCTGCTTCAACTGGTATAAGAAAGTCTCTTCAACTAAGGATTTTAGTCATGGTGCAAGCTAGGTAAGCGCTCACGTACTACTAATAGAGGTAAGACAGGCGTTTACGGGCTAGCTGGGGAAGGTTTAATGTTTTCTAATTGGTAACCTTGTGCCAAAGCATCTAAGGTGGTACGGGGCTAAGGGGATAAGTCGTCTACGTCTTTCTTTATTCCCTTAAGTTCTAAGTTCTTGGATTGGATCCCCCTTTTTGAAGGAATCCAGGGATCGAGCCAAAACAAAGCAAGACGCGATTCCCCTTCTCTATTTCTTATGGATCGCGCCTTACGAGAGCGCCGCCGGTCGGGAATGGCTCCAGGTGCGAGATCAGATCGAACCTCGTCGACCCAGATCAAAAATGAAAGCTTCCTTACCTCCTTTAGGTGATTTACAAGAGGTAACAAAAAGTCTCGGATGCTAAATCATTACTGTCAGAAGTCGTTTTCCAGTCGTCGGTGCAAAACGAAACTGAAGAGCTCTTCCGCCGTCTCATTTTTGAGTACTTTCCTTTCTTTCACGTAAGACTGATTTTCTATCTTTTTCTTTTCTACCCTGGATTGGACTAACTAAAGCCAGGCGCGTAGCGGTCAGGTTTTTCCACTTCCAGGCAAGAAAGCCGGACGGACCAGTTGCAGGAAGCCCAGCCCTCCCGAACCGCATAAAAGGAAATGACAGACTTGCGGACCGGGAGATTTTAGACTGTCTTCGCTCGGTAGTAAGGTGTCTGTGGGGCGGTAGTGACTAGCCCACTTGCATATTGAACAGATCTTACTCTCAATGGAGTTCCTTGCGATATGACCTAGGAACTTACAGAATACCGAACTTGGATAATCATAATCGGTAGACTGTTAGGAGAACCCTTTCTACGCTACTTTCTTCTCAACATTCAATTTCTAGTTAGAGAGAACCTAAAATCAACCTTTACCTTATATACGATAGCACCAGACGCGCCCCTGACCCCTTTTATTCTCCTATTGCTACTGCTTTGGATACTGACACTGCTTCCTTTTGTGGCAACCTTCCTTTCCCGCCTCGGTTAATCACCAACTTTCTTTCTCGCTGACCTACGACTTCTTCTTCTTCTCTTTCATTCAGAGCTTGACTTACTGACCTTAAACTAAGTTCTTTGTTCTTTCTTCTGTCCTTTCATTCTTTCATTCAGAGTTTAACTAAGACGACCTCCTAAACAAAGAAAAATACCCTTCTATTTACTACAAAAAATAACCGCCTCTTCGATCGGGGATTACAAAAGGTCTTATTCGCTTAGGAAAAAGGATAAGATAAGGCAGTCTTCAACAACCTTTCGCTGAGCTCGAGAATGAAAGAAGATATGTGACTTTTCATTTCATCGGTCGTCCCTTTAC
>RXID01019399.1:0-39714 GCA_005019695.1 Trichopus zeylanicus subsp. travancoricus | reverse complement strand
ACGAACATCTTGTTCCGCTCCGACCGGTCTCAAGTATTTCCCTAAGGGATGCAATCTTTCCTCCGGATAAAGAGTGCTGTGGAGGAATGAAGCATCAGGCCGATGCTTTTCGGTCTCAGCTGGATCTCCTCGGGGCAAAGCAGGTAAGCATTTTTCATTTGTTCGATCGCCATCTTTCTCTTCTTTCGGTCATCTGGCAGCCTTTCCATGGTAGTCCTTATTTAGAGCATCCTACCGTAGCGGCTTCATCGGCCTATAGTCGACGAAGGCCTCTATCGTCAAGTTCGAGAGTACTATCTCGGAGAGAGAAGCGTGGCGCCAAGAGACTGGGGAGATCATTGTACCAGCTGATCCTCCGGCCGATATGAGTGCTCCAGCAGGGTCTCGGACCTGCCCAATTTGCTGATATTGCTTATTTATAAAGGGCTCGGTCACTAGCTTCACCTGGACCGAGGAAGACCTTCGAGAAGATAAAGGAAAGCCGAAAAATAGAACTCTTTTTGCTTCCCTCTCCCTGTGACCCTCACCCTCCTGTTCTTCGAGAAAGACTGGGGGCAAAAAGGCCGAAGGACCAGAATTCCTGAAGACTTGACTGAATCTACCGCCTCCGGCGAAGCGGTAGTGCCTTTTCTTTCCTGTGAATGGGCTGGACTACGCATCCCTGACGCGAAGGTCAGCCCAGCAAGAAGCAAAGAAAGGGAAAGAAAGCATTCGGTCGACACGGGATCTCGTGCGCTCTGCTCGCCTGTGATCGAGCAGAAAAGCGAATCGCATGAAAAAGATGAATTTCTTATCTCCTGGCTTTATCTTTATCCCCTCTAAAGGGCGTCCATACGTGCCTATTCTGCTTTGACGGTTTGAAGGAAGATGAAACTACACACACCTGTCGAAAGTCTTTGCAATGTTTAGTTTTCATCCGACAGGTTTCGCTCATCAACCCTGATACAGCCCGAAAGAAAGAGTGGGGGAAGGGATGGGATCAACTGAGGCCAGCGCTCGACGAAGCATGACACTCTGAAGCTCGTACTTTACAAGAAGGCAAATGCACCTTTTTAGGGACCTTCATTAGAACCGCTCGCGCGCCTATCCTTTCTTTTCAATAGATCCACTTTTGAAACGTTTGCTTATTAAGCTTTTCCCGATCTCTTTCCTTCCTTTGAGTCTCCTAAGTCCTTTCTCCATCCGCAGAAACTCAATATGTAGGAAATATACTCGGAATGAGACCCGCTGGTCCCTTCTCCAGTTCTGGGGATACCCCCGGGTGGAGACGATAAAGTAGACCATGGCGCAGGAGTTTGTGCACTCTTTATCCAAAGCTTCTTCTTCTCTCCGGTTGGAAGGTTTTAGTCTATCAGTCAGTCTTCTTCAATAGATAAGATGAAAAGGGCTTGACTGCACTCGACTAGGGCTCCCATCGTGACACTTCCTTGAAGAAAGCCGTACTCCCATCAGCTTGAAAGTAGATAAAGAAGTTCAGGCTAGTGACATCAGCTATCGGCTATTGGCCTTTGTGAAAGCTTCTTCTCAAAAAAAAAGAATGGATTCCTCTTCGTCAAGCTCCTGTCCTATAGCTCGATACACTACTCTAAGGCCAGTTGCCCATACAGCATCTTGAGTTTAACGTACAGTCAGCTTTGGTTATCGCTACACCCTCTCTAGACAAACGATTTGATTCAACCCACTCTACTGAATTTGAACAGTAGCACCCTGGTGACCACGGTCTGACTCCCGGACGGATTTCCATCGGATCGCATCACCGGAACTCGAATACAGGTCCAAACGAGAGCTCCCGTGAGTTGATCCACCCCCATTTACACTGATGGGCCGGGCTGGTCACACAGACCTCGGCGCCCCGTGGATCCGAGGGACGGACTGTCTTGTCTGGATCAAAACTTTCCACTTCTCGGGAAGGTGGACCGGTAGATGCGTCTGAATGTTGCAGGGTGCTCTTCAGGAAGCCAGGGGCGGGGGAAAAGCGAGAGGAAGCTGGTCAAGGAAGAAAGGCTTCAACGACTACATTTTGAGAAAGCAGGGAAGAGAATATGGGATTTGCTTTTTCGAACTCATAGGCAATGACCTTTCTGAGCTACCATATGAACGCATGCCTAGGGAGATCGGATGTTCTTTCCCCCTTACTGGCTTCCCTGACTTGGTCGGGGAATACTAACGTACGACTACTTTAAGGGAAAAGGAAGGTCCAACCATATATTATCCACTTCTACTCTATTATTGTATTCCGCTCGCGGATTTGCGAGCTAATGACTGGTCCTAAGATCAGACTCACGGGCTTCTCTAACTAGCTTTACCCAACCTCTTCGTACTATCACACTGTACCCACAGTTGATGGCGGGCGGAGGACTTCTTTCTTTTTACTTCGATTGATGCCTATCGAAAACAGGAAGCTCGGGTGCGTGATTCTGCTTCCTTCGAATAAGATCTGACCTCAAGTAAGCGGTTTTCACACCTTACCTTCACTGCACCACTTAATAACATGGGCTCCGGTGCGGGGAAAGTCCAGGCTTTCCCCACTGACGTTCTTACATGACACAAGCCATGGAAGAAAGACTCCCTATCCCTACATTGTAGAAACATGGAGGCAAACCTGGGAGATCATACCAGACGGGAACAATAGGCGATTCAAGACCGGTCCCCGAAATCCATCAACCGGGCGCGGGGTCTCTCCACAACACAACCCGTCAGCTGCTACGTGGTGGGCAGCTTCCAATTCGCCTCCTCTAGCAGGGGGCAGAGAAACCAACCAGAAGAAGAGAAAGGCCGGATCCATTTCAAGGTCTGGCAAGACTGTGCTGGTGGGCGACATCCGAGTCCACCTTGATGGGGGAAGCTCTTCGGTCCCCAAGGACCTCATTCCCACAGTGCCGGTTAGAAACCGGTACAGCGTGATGCTGAAGGTGCAGCAGGATACGACCGCGTTGAGGCCCCGCAGCGGGAGTAAGAAGAATGTGAAATGTGAAAAAGAATCAGAAGAAAAGAAACGGAGGAGGAGGTTCCAGCGGGTCACTAAAAGAGGAGGCTCGGAGAAGAAAAAGGGACGGTCAGGTAGCGTCCCATCCCAATGGAAGAGGAAGCAAGTCCAACAAGACCCCTCTTCCGAATTTGCGGTGCAAAACCGCAAAAGAAGGGGCTCCTACAAGGGGGGAAGGCAGTATCAAGACCCGGTAGTCCAAGTGCCTCACCAGGCTGCCGAATCAGCAGCCGCACAGCAACAATCCACCCGGGTCAGTGTATTTGACCGGCTGGGGGCACCAGCCCAACCGGGGGCATCAACCAGATCAGGGGCATTAGCCCGAGTGGGGGCATCCGCTCAGCCACCACAGAAGAAGCAGAGAGTGGTGCGGGTCACTGAAGACTCTATAGAAAGATTTTCTTGCTATGTTTCATCGGGAACGTCGGTTGACGGGTCCAAACCCATATGCGTCCCTACCGAATGATCCACAAGAGATTGTTATGATTACCCGCTGCAGGGGGCAACAACTATCATAGGTCAGGAAGCCATCAAGTGGCTGCAGGAATGGGAAATGGAGGTGCCAGTCCACCAACCCGCCAATATATAGTTCAGGTGGTGAAGAAGGCAGCCATGATCAAGACCGAGAAGACCCGCTATTACCTGAAGACCAGGACGAGCATAATGCAGCAATTCCTCCCCCGTCCCCTTCCCTCTCCCGCGGACTGGCCGGTTTGGGAGTTAAGATGCTTTAAGTACACGGCTAAAGAAATGTCAGGCCGATAAAGAAGTAGTCGAGAAAGAAGTGCCGTAAAGATTGACAAAAGCCAGAAAAAGGGATAAGTACGAGAGAAATGTCACGAAAGCCGAGAGCCATCACGCCCGAACCTCTTATGCAGCTTGCAACTCCTAGGTTTCTGATTGACTTTACTTTAACCAGGAATAGCCAGTCCCAGGGAACCAAGCCCTCCCGAACCGCATAAAAGGAAATTCTTTGTGAACCTAAAGAATCTTGAATGGAAGAAGTGCGATCGATCCTCGTAATCAACAAAATAGGCGCATACGAATCTGCGTAATCAAGGATCTGAATCCACTGAGTGTCCGCTTCTTTATTATTAGATACTTTCCGCAGGTGGGGCAGCTGGCGGCAACATGGAATGCATGGTCAGCTAGCTCTTCAGGTAGGGCCGCTCTGGTTGATAGCTCAGGTTCTGGTCTTGGAGCTCGATGCACTTACCATTGGAATTGGCTTAATGGATGTAACAGAAAGAACTCGAACTCAAACCCCCTATGGACTGGAACAGGAGAGGCTTACCCTAGGACTGAAACTGCCACTAAAACCTCAAGGCTAGAAAGAACTCCAACTGTAACTGCCTAGAATGCAACTGCCATTGAAACTGGATAGCTAAAAATTGCCACTGCAACAGGCTGGGCACGGGTTAAGTAAGAAGACTGCATGGAAAGCCTTACCCTTTCTTTCCGATCTCTTCCCTTCCGGTCTCTTTTCTTCTTTCCGTTCGGTTCGGTAAAGCTTGTTGAAATCTATCCTATCCTTTGTTCCGAAAGTCCGTATGTACTACGATAGATAATATCTACATAAAAGTGAACGGTTATTAAAAAAAACGACTAATGCTTAAATCGTATCCGAATAGTGCTAGTTGATGAGAGTTACTTCAGCATCAAGAAAAGTCAAGTCAATTTTGGGTTATTCTCTCAATTCCAATCGAATGCAACTGTATCTAATATAGTAAGTATGAACTGGAGTAAGTATGAACTGGCGATCAGAACATATATGGATAGAACAACTAACTGAGTCTCGAAAAACAAGTCATTTTTGCTGGGCCTGTATCCGGTTCACTAGGATTCTTAGTGGTTGGAACTTCCAGTTATCTTGGTAGAAAGATGATATCCGTATTTCCATCCTCATTTTTTTTCCACAAGGGAGGATCGCAGGACTATTCATTAGCTCCTATTTGTGGTGCACAATTTCGTGGGATGTTGGTAGTGGTTATGACCTAGAAAAGAAAAGAAAAAATAGTGTCGTTGGGGATTTCCTGGACCGCATTTTCTTCCGCTTCCTTATGAGAGATATCCAATCAATCAGAATGGAGGTTAAAGAAGGTCTTTATCCTCGTCGTGTCGGAAATCCGAGGTCAAGGAGCCATTCCCTTGACTCGTACTGATGAGAATTTGACTTCACGGGAAATTGAACAAAAAGCTGCCGAATTGGCCGCGTGTACCAGGCATGAAGACCTTTTATTTTATTGAAGTTTCTTCAGAATGCCCATTCGAGCAAAACGTGTTATATTCTATGTTCCTATTCCGTTGGCGCAGCGTCCCATAGAATAAAACCAAAAGCAGAGAAAGTATATGGGGAAAAGAAAAATGTGAAATAAAAACCCATATTTTGTATCTATAGTCTTTTTGCCTCTCTCTCATTTAAGAAAAGTTTGGAACCTTGGATTACTAACTGGTGGAACAGCAGGCAATCCGAAACCTTTTTTCATGCTATTCAAGTTAACGAAAAATGAATAGAATTATAAGAACTGGAGGAAATGAGAAAAGAGTACCCAGAGATACATATACAAGAGCTTCGTTTAGGAATACACAAGGAAACAATAGAATTGGTCAAAACACATGATGAATATCATCTCCATCTCATTTTTAATTTCCCCGCTTATTCTAAGTGGTTATTTTATTCTGGGTAATAAAGAACTTGTCATTCTTAATTCTTGGGTTCAGGAATTCTTCTATAACTTAAGTGACACAATAAAGGCTTTTTCGATTCTTTTAAGGATTTCACTCGACCGGAACTAATGAGGTCTACAACGAGGCCCATAATGAGAAAAAACTATCTGGTCTTGTTTCCACTTTTCCAGTTATTCTAGATACAATTGTGAAATATTGGATCTTCCATTATTTAAATCGTGTATCTCCTAGTTATTTAGAATGAAATGAATGAATGACGTTTGAATGAAGATGAAGAACTCATTTGGTTTCGTAATATCAATTAAATGATCATATTTTTCTGTGACCTGATAATTGAACTTATTCTTTATATTTCTACCTGTTCAAGGTATTTGTCCCATACTATACTCTATTCCAGTACAATTATTCCAATACAATAGCGGGTAGGGAACTATACGTCACTAGCTACCTATCTCATTTTTTGTAGAAATTCCTCCGAACAGATGACTCAATCCATTTTTGTATCGATCATTATATATGTAATAAATCGAGCATCTCTTTCAAACGGGTTATGAAAATCCACGAGAAGCAACTAGACGAATTGTATGTGCCAATTGCTAATAAGCCCGTGGATATTGAAGTTCCGCAAGCTGTGCTTCCTGATACTGTATTTGAAGCAGTTGTTCGAATCCCTTATGATATGCAACTGAAACAAGTTCTTGCTAATGGTAAAAAAGGGGCTTTGAATGTGGGGGCTGTTCTTATTTTACCCGAGGAATTCGAAACTTCATTTATTCTATTTCTTTTTCTTCCCGTCATTCTTTCTATCATAGGTATTGAAGAGATCGGCTCTTGTTCGCTATTTGCTTTCTTGGGACTCGTACAAGAGATTAGCAATCCTAAGCTTTAGTCCACTCAGCCATCTCTCCCAACCGTAGCAAGCCCAATCGAAAAGCCGGTAATCCGTTCTATTCCCTGTCCGGACCAATGGAAGGACGGAGTTAGTGCTTCGATTTCCTTCTATACTACTACATTTGACTGAGCTGACTTGCTACAGATCTCTATCCCAGCTACCTTCTTACTGTGTAGTCTTCCTCTTCGTCCCTTTCTTCGTTGGTAGAATACCGAACTGACGAGAATAGTAGCCCTCCCCCTCCTTCTATACGCACTATCCCTCGCTCCAATCTCTTCTTTCCCGAACACAAGCGCGGTTCGCTTCACCCCTTCCTCCGACCAGAATCGAGAAAAGATACCCCTCCCTCCCGGTATGTAACCTATTCGACAAAACGCGGGGTAGGTGGGAAGCTTTCTTTCGAACTCATAACTAAGGAGTTATCACGGAGTATACTAATATTGCCCTCTTCTTTCAATTCCATTATTTCCCGAGCTACAGAGCTATTGCGCTGATTGAACAAAGGAGCCAAGGAGCGAATACCCTACCCAACCTTTTTCCAAGCACTACTACGTTTATTGCATTGCCCGATGCGCACAATTCCCCCTAGCCGAACTATTTCTCATACCTAACCTGCCGGCACTACATAGGAAATTTGGTACAAGCCCGGAAAGGTGAACCCCTTACGTCGACCTTGCTATAAAGAACTTGCTTCCTATAGTGGGACCGATTGAACTGATCAATTCTCATTTCGCCTATTAGTGCCGGTGTAGTGGGACAGCTTCTTTCTTTGTTTGCTTGGGATTGAAGGTATGGAACCGATGCGTAGATACTTGTACCAAAGCCAAAGATGCAATAGGGGTAGGAAGCGATAGAATACCTGGCGAACGTGATAACTTCATTCGTCCATTTCAAAGTCAAGTCAAGTCCAGTGCTTGAAAAGGAGTTAGAACGCATGTGTTAAGCATATAGCTTCTGAGTCACATACAACTCGCACGTAGAGATATTTCGTAGACACATCTTTCGTCTTCCATTTCAGAACTCATTTCGTATAATCTTTCTCATGGTACCTTCGTAAGCTAAAGCAATTTCTTCCAGTTAACTCCGTTACGCAACAATAGCACTTACTATTTTCTTTAGTCCCTACAACATTTCTCACGTCCCAAGCGTTTGGACCTTACCCCCTTCGCTTCGGGGCCCGTTCCCCTCGGGGGAAGTTGGACGCTTTTCGCAGGGACTTGATAGATGAAAAGAAAACCGTAGGGTCATCAAAAAAGTAAGAACGCCGGGATTTCCCTATTATATATACGAGAATAGTCAATTTCCGTTATAGCTTTGTTGTTTATTCAATACCATCTGGCTACTGTAGACTTTCTTTCTTGACTCGATGAAAGACGAAAGTTACTGCAAAGTGCCTTTGGGAATTGGGACCCCTGAGCATATATGATAGGTATAGACGAGAGGACATGCTTTCTAAGACTTAGACGAACCCCAAGATGGATGCTTTTTATTGCCAGCTTTAAGTTCGAACTTTTTCATTCTTAACCTTCCTTTTTCTTAATCTATAAAAAAAGCCTACGTAGTCGTTTTCTTTCTTCTAGCTGCCGACTTTTTCCAGTTTTTCAAGTCAAGCGAGAAAGCAAGTGGATCAGAAAAAGTCTTTCTGGTTGTCTCACAAAAGAGTACTGCGTGGCGGTATACCTTGAAGTTTGTAAAAGGTGGTTTAAGGATATGGTTAAGCGAGCTCAAAACTGCTTTATACGAACAATGCTGTAGTGTGTCGCTTATGCGCGCCTATGGCGGGTGTTGGGATCGACACGAATCCTTACCGCATCCTATATCCGCTCGAGAGACCTCGAGTGATACCGAACTTCCAAAGAAGACTAATTCGTCGTCATGACGCTCGGGCGGACAGATTAGTCAAAATGTATCTATCCATGTTCTCAGTGTCTAAGCTGGTTCTTGTTCCTAAACAGAGCAACTATCAGTTTAGTAGCATTGTGGACGACCCGTCGCGTCGACTCCGGAAAATCGCCATCAATCGTCCCTCGACTTAAGAAGAAAGAAGATTGATGTATATGGAGATTCGTCACAACTCATCTTTCAGACAACTGGTGATTGGAAAACCAAAAAGAAGAAGCTCATTCCCTACCATCAGTATCTTCCAGATATCAGCCAGACGGATTACCTTCCATTATCTGTGTCGAGGACGAAGAAGAAGTTTGCTGACGCATTGGCCACACTGATCCGTAGAAGGTATTGATATCCGGCCAATAGAGTCGACGAATCGGATTTCAATCAGTGTGAAGAAAAGTCAGTCATGCGTCAAGCACAGCGTCATAGTAGTCATGTCCACAAAAAAAGGAAAAAAGATCGTCAACGCTTCCAACGCCCTACGGAACGTCGTAGGAAGTTGGGCCGGAACTAGAGGACTCTGTGATACCCCATTTCCTGTCTACCTCACCTCTTCGTCTTTCCCGTTACGTGTAGTCTTAGTCCTCTTCTTCGGACGGACCTTCACGAATACCGCTGCGAGCTTTTACCCAACCGCTGGGAACGTAGGAGCTATTGGATGCCCTAAGTCGACAGCCTAACCGTGATCTCTTCTCTCCCTCGCTGTAGTACCCGAAGAAGATGCAGATGTATTAGTAGTAGCGTGCTTTTACTACTGTTTTGGGAAATCGATAGCGCTTACTAGCTTACGTTTTACTATATTCTATTCTTTCTTTGACGCATAAAAGAACGCACTTCAAGCAACATCTTTCCGCTTTATCATACCGAACTGAAGAGTGCAATTGAACCTACCGATACCGATGAAATGCAATGAGATACCTTTCCTTCTCATACCGGTACCGTACTTGACTTTACTTATTCCACCTATTCGTATTGTACCAAAGTAGCAGGGTAGGAAGACAACGAATACCGAGTAGCGGCACTACCAGGTAGAATCTCCAACCGAGACGTTACGTCGACCTCTAAAGAAAGCAACTAGCACTCCGGAGCGCTTGAACAAAGATATTCTCATTTCCCTACCCAACTGAGCTAACCGTTCTCTTTTATCCCCTCTATTCTCTCCCTCCTAATGAGTCTTCTTTCCGGTATTGAACAAATCGTTTGCAGGATTCGAGACAGATATGGAATTAGCTCGTGCGCTATAGCAAGACTTGAGAAGACCCAAATCCCGGATTTCATTTCTTTCTTACTAAGACTAAGAGTCGTGGTTCTATGCTGACTCGTTTGGAGCTCCGCCGTAGCCCTTCCCGTTCATTGCCATTCTTGCGGTACGCCTCCCTCTGCCTTAGTGGCAGAATGTTGGATCGTGTTCGAAGTCTTCTTCCCGGCCGCTTGCTCGATAGGAGGCTGAGGCTCGTGCGTTAAGGTTGCCGGCGTGAAGATCAATAAGATGAGGAGGGGGGTGCGTTCTCAGAGAGAGGGAATCATCTATCCAATTCCTATGTTCACAGATGGGCTAAAAAAAGAGAGTGAGTGAAAAGAATGCACAACATGGATGCTATTTGGACCCTACGAAACCTCCGTACCAAGGCTTCATTTGCCATCAGAATCCGCTCATGTTGGAAAGCAAGCATGTGCAAGAACCAATCAGGATCCGCGGGACCTTCCTGGATGGATTGACCTACAACTGATTGAAAAAGGCCCTTTCTCACGGACTTCTTCCTTCATTCGGAGAAGTCATCAGGAATAGAACCAGTGGAAAGTCGTATGCAGAAGAGAAGTGCAAAATAGGCAAAGACGAGAAGCGGAAGATGCACCGATTGAAGCTCCTCCAGCCCAGCTGCTCTTTATTGAGCTCAAAGTGGATGAGAGAGAGACTTTTCCATGCTCTCTCTATGCTATGGTCTTCTCAATTGCCTAGTCTCGGTTCAAAGACAGTGGAAGGATCCATCCATCGCATCTGCCTTTCTATCTCCACTGCGCTGACCTGCACTTTCTAGTTCACCGATCTGGAGAGTCTGATTTGGCTCTCTATTGTCCAGGCTCCACTGCGACTGAGCAATCTCATTGATCTGACTGACCTTCCTACTCAGTATGGAAGGACTCTTGACTGACTCTGAGACTGAGTCTTCTGACTTGGATTGGTATACTGGGGGAAATTCCACCCTGGCCGCAACATACAAATAGACCTGATTGATTGAGCGCGATTTCAAGCCTCCTTTACGCGAGTCTTGACCGATAGCGTGGGGGCCCTGCGTATAATAATATTCTATAGGATTGCACACGTGTACCTTACTATCAGAGTAAAAAAGAAGAAAGAACTAATAAGACGGAAGGGGATCATCACCAGGTCCAATAGACACGTCCAGCGTTCTTCCACTTCCAATAGTAAATGAGGCAGGAGTAAGTTCAGGTTTGTATAGCTTTATACTATAAATAAGGAAAACACAAGCTTTATACTACGTTTAAGTCTTAAGTATAAGTAGATTTGCTATTGACTATTTTGCTGTATTGACCTTGCTCTCCGTCGAGCTGGCTTTCCTGCGCTTTCTATTTAAGCAGGTTCAATCTGGAGATGGGCACCTATTATCATATGGATCTGGCATATCGTCTGGGTACGCTGGTTCATCAGGGGCTGGTTAATCTGCTGAATCAGGTCTGGTCGAATCAAGTACTGGCTGGCTCTTCCTTCGCTTGGCACGCTTTCCAAGAATTCCCCCAGGGGTCCAATAAACATATTCTTTTTCCGTTCTCAGGAAAGGGTTTTGATCCGCTCTTTTCCGGGTGTTTCCCACCTCTCAATCGGCGAAGCCTCGGACGTTCCGATCCACATTCCGCCACTATGCGAAGGTCTTTTCCACACTTGGATGCAAGAAATGTGTGCGCTTCCTAACGGCTACTTTTTCCAAACTCAAGAAAGTCTATACCTGAGGACCGATGCGAACAATTCCATGCTTTCCCTAGCGCACTTTGACCTTTCCTCTTCGTCCGTTCCGTCAACGGCCTGTCGCTTTCTTTCCTTCTCTTTTCTTTTTCAGTGGCGCACCGCATATGGCAAAAGAGCAAATCTGGGAAGTCTTCTATCGGTTCTACGGATTCGAGCTACAATCAATGAAATGAGATACACTACTATTCGATATTCTTTCCCGAACTTTGACCTCGTTAGCGTACCTCTTCTCACTCACGCTCCTGTCTCCTTAGCAATCCGACACTCACTTCTCTCCTTTCCTTCCAGTTGCTTATCGGCTTTCAGTAATATAGTATTTAGAAGACCTTTGGAGCAATTACTTCAAGCTCGTCTCGCTGTCAAGCGCTAGGCTTTCCGAAACATACGACCCATGGTTACCCATTTTCATATTTCTGAATCTGTTTACTTAATCTCGTACACTGCTAACGGAACTGTGGAAGAAAGAGGTAACTAACCTCTCGACAGCACTCCCCAAGCCAAGTACTCCTGAGACGGCTTTAGCTTCTCATCCTGAGTCCTTCCCTTGTGCTTGTGCAATCACTGAGAATTTGAGAGTCCTCACACTTGAAGAAGTAGTGCTTTCTTCTTTCGATTCTGGGCATATGGTTGTTAAAAAGATAAGGAAAAGCAGTTATACGTGTTTCTAGTCTTTTCATCATTCTTCCCTGACTTTCTCTTCCCTCTTTCCTGCCTTCCAGTTTCCGTAACCAAACGTTGACCGGCTTCTAGGGACCGCCTATGGCCTGGTCCACTCGTTAGAAGCACTATTGGGCGCTGATCTATGGACAAACGCGAAAAGACAAGAAAGAAGAAAGATTGGAACTTTACATATGATATTTTTAGTGAGATGTTGCGAATTCTGTAGCATAAAAGCAAGGGATTGAGCTGCCCACCATTCAATCAACTCTTCCGCAGATACGAACATAAAAGCAAGGGATTGAGCTGATCTGATCCGCTTTCGACGTCCAAATTACGTACTATAGAAAGGAAAGGTATTCGCCTACCCCGCTACCCCGGCACCAATACGAATAGATAAGGGAGGTACCGCCCCTATGCGATTTTCTCCCACGTAAGCGGCACGGGAAATGAGAAGAAAGCAGAAAGGGCCTATCAGAGGAGGGGTGACACAGGTCTTTATCTTTCTACTGTCAGAGCCAGCCTACCCATCTACGTCAGACTAGCTAGTAGAAGCTTCGGGAGAAGAGTCAACCCTTCGACCAGTTTCCCTATCTGAGGAGGATGGAAGACCGAGAAGTCAGATATTCTTTCATTGGTTGGGCATAAAGTCCGTATAATAGTTGAGGATCGCCCGTGCCACTCAATGCGTCATCGGATACTTTATCCTTTTTCAAATAGAAAAATAGACTAGGCTTTTTCGCTTCACCAGGCGCGGAAGCTTCATTCATAAGATAGGTAATAGATGCCTAGTTGGGTATGTCTCCCGATTGGATGCATTCCTAGCTTGGTCTTCTACGATAGCACCTGGATGAAAAAGTTAGCAAGCACAGGGAAGAGTGCTAGGGTGCGAGAAGAGGCCTAAAGAGAAGAGAGAATAGTAAGTAAAGTAGGCAGAATGCCCACTTGGAGATCAGGAGAGGACAACGAGCTATTTTCTTTTAAATAAGGAAGCTTCCCGTGCTCATTTCAATTACCAGGAACGCAAGAGATAAGAGATAGGATTTGTTCTCCGGAAAGTACTTTTCGTCTATCTGATCTCCTTGACTTGAGTCTCGGTTTTAGCGAGATTTCTTTTTTCTCTCAGGCTCAAGCTCTGTCTGGTCTTCCTTCCCCATTCCCCACAGGCTGTAGGGAGTGCCGGCTCTATACTCTGTTCGGACCATAAGACTTGCAAGACTGACTTACCGAAAAGACTGACTGCTTTCCGACGGGAGTAGGGGGGCGAACTGAAACTCTATCTTCTGTTCAACTCGGCTTCCTTAATTTAAAGACGAAGATGACAATAGGTGTCAAGTCTCATCTGAAAAATCTGTCTAAGGAGAAAAAGAGGTCAGAAAGAGGAACGAAAGAAATCGTCCTTTTCAAGCACTTTTCTTTGAACCCGTCGACAGCCCCTGGAAGAGACCGAACGTAGCGAACCGTGGGACAGCTTCGAAGGTATGGAACCTATGAGACCCCCTGAACGATATGGAACCTATGAGACCGGTATTCTACCTTCCTTGCTTTTTGGTTTAGTCGTTTTTCAGGGGTTTTGCTGGAGTTCTTTCTGAGCCCCGAAGCAGGAATGAAAACTACCAGAAAGATCATTCGCTGCATCAATTGCCTACTCTATCCCGTGGGACGAAATGAAAAGCAGCTTCCGGCTTTAGTGCGTATTTCATTTGGTAAAGAAAGAAATGAATAGCTTGGGCGAATTTCCCTTGCTTCTATACGTAGGTTCTTTGTGGATGCCGAGTTGCGAACAAAGAAATGAGATACCGAGCGAACAAAGAAATTCTCATTTCCCTACCCAACTGAGCTAACCGTTCTCTTTTCTCTTCTGCCGCATACATACAATATTGTATATTGGTACCATTAATATTCGCATTTTTCGCACTTCGCTACGTTCGCTCGGTAGTCCCAAAGAGCAAGTAACCGGGAAAGTGAGCTCAAAGGCCAACATCTATAAAGCTTTGTTCTTTCTTCGATCGGGTACAGCTCAATGCCTTGCTTTTATCTTGCTTTCGCCTTTTCGCTATGCGTTGGAAATCCCAAAAGAATGATCTGTATATGTAGCTATTTCTTTCTTAGCTCGAGGTCGGGGTGTGCTATATGCTTAACCCCTACTACGAAAGCACAGCACGAAATCTGCGCCATATGGAGCAGCTGCAATAGATGTTGGCGATGCCGAACTGACGCGAGGGAAAGAATTTGGGAAAGACCAAAACAGGAATAAGTATGATAGGTATTATACAAACAAGGGAACAAGCATAAAAGCAATGACGCGACTTACGAAAGTGCTTTTCCCGCTTATGGGTGGAGTCTACCCCTCGCCCCTGGCTAGCTTGCTTTCCTTGCTTTTTGCCGCTGTTTAAGCCTGATTCCCAATCCTCCGCTGCTCCTTATTCGCCGTTGCCTTCCGTGCGCTTTCAAAGAAAGAAATTCTCTATCCCAGCGCTCAAGCTTAAGCTTGTACCCGATCGAAGAACTCCAATGGGTTGCTTTGGCCTTCTTGCTCTGAAGCTTTTAACGCGGTCGTCAATCTGTATCCGGGGAGTTTCCATTATCTGTCTTCAACCGACCTACCAACAAGCTTCACACTAGCGTTATTCTGCCGGAGCGAATAATCTGTATTTGTATACGCGGAGTTGCGAATGTTGAAGTTTTGGTTCCATTCGATACCGACTAGAACTTTGACCTTTCCGATTCGTCTTTCCCGTTCCGTCAACCTTTGACTTTCCGGATAAAGTCTTGTAGTGGAGTGGAGTCGACCTCAATGGAAAGCACGTAGTAGGCGTGGGACCGATTGAACTCATACCGTCAAGTGCAATTGAACCTACCAACATGTTGTCTTTTCCCGGCTTTCAAATAGGATCTTTGGAGGGAGTCAACCAACTGAGCTAACCGTTCTCGAATCTCTAACGAGCTACAAGACCCGGACTCATACCGAACTGGCGAGAATAGTAGCCCTCCCCCTCCTTCTATACTAGAGATACCGAGCTCCAATCTTCGAAATGAGATTGAGATCCGCGTAAAGATTACGATATTCGATACTTGAGAATACAGAACGAAGGAGAACGTTCTAACAAGAAAAGAAGGTATGGAACCGTTAAGATGAATCATGGTACCTTTGTTCCTGAGACCGAGAAATCCATTGAAAGGAGTGTGAACGTGGGACTGATGCTTGAAAATAAAGACCTATGGAACCGAAGACAAGCCCAGACTAAAGAAAGTATTGTAGTGTAGTCGACCTCGTCATTCAATCAATTCCCGTTCGACGTCGCGTGCCAAGCCATAGTTGCAAAGTCCCATTTGTCAAAGAAGAAAGCCAAGACAAGCTCAAGTCATCCGGGATAAGAGAAGGTCCTATCCGGCGGGTAGGACCGGCATCAGATAGAAAGGGCTCCAGGAGGCCTAGTCGCATCGTCAAGAGACTGATCCTACTTGAGATGCTAGACGTTGCTAATGTTGCAGGATCGGGATTCATCTTTTGTGAAGTCCCAAACGTCTAAAAAAAGAAGTCAAAGTAAGAAGAAGCAAGCAGTAAGGGGCGATCCGGACCTGGACTAATTGCCATTCAAAAGAAGGCAAGGTGAGGACAAGCCGGCGACCCTGCCAAGAACTTGCAATACGGTACGGGCTTAGCCGTGCGGGTAATAGGGTAGGCTTGAGACTTTTTCTGCCTAACCATGCACACAAGTCCTGCTTCAACTGGTATAAGAAAGTCTCTTCAACTAAGGATTTTAGTCATGGTGCAAGCTAGGTAAGCGCTCACGTACTACTAATAGAGGTAAGACAGGCGTTTACGGGCTAGCTGGGGAAGGTTTAATGTTTTCTAATTGGTAACCTTGTGCCAAAGCATCTAAGGTGGTACGGGGCTAAGGGGATAAGTCGTCTACGTCTTTCTTTATTCCCTTAAGTTCTAAGTTCTTGGATTGGATCCCCCTTTTTGAAGGAATCCAGGGATCGAGCCAAAACAAAGCAAGACGCGATTCCCCTTCTCTATTTCTTATGGATCGCGCCTTACGAGAGCGCCGCCGGTCGGGAATGGCTCCAGGTGCGAGATCAGATCGAACCTCGTCGACCCAGATCAAAAATGAAAGCTTCCTTACCTCCTTTAGGTGATTTACAAGAGGTAACAAAAAGTCTCGGATGCTAAATCATTACTGTCAGAAGTCGTTTTCCAGTCGTCGGTGCAAAACGAAACTGAAGAGCTCTTCCGCCGTCTCATTTTTGAGTACTTTCCTTTCTTTCACGATTTTCTATCTTTTTCTTTTCTACCCTGGATTGGACTAACTAAAGCCAGGCGCGTAGCGGTCAGGTTTTTCCACTTCCAGGCAAGAAAGCCGGACGGACCAGTTGCAGGAAGCCCAGCCCTCCCGAACCGCATAAAAGGAAATGACAGACTTGCGGACCGGGAGATTTTAGACTGTCTTCGCTCGGTAGTAAGGTGTCTGTGGGGCTTGCCTTACAGGTAGTGACTAGCCCACTTGCATATTGAACAGATCTTACTCTCAATGGAGTTCCTTGCGATATGACCTAGGAACTTACAGAATACCGAACTTGGATAATCATAATCGGTAGACTGTTAGGTTTCTACTTTCTTCTCAACATGCAATTTCTAGTTAGAGAGAACCGTCAATCAACCTTTACCTTATATACGATAGCACCAGACGCGCCCCTGACCCCTTTTATTCTCCTATTGCTACTGCTTTGGATACTGACACTGCTTCCTTTTGTGGCAACCTTCCTTTCCCGCCTCGGTTAATCACCAACTTTCTTTCTCGCTGACCTACGACTTCTTCTTCTTCTCTTTCATTCAGAGCTTGACTTACTGACCTTAAACTAAGTTCTTTGTTCTTTCTTCTGTCCTTTCATTCTTTCATTCAGAGTTTAACTAAGACGACCTCCTAAACAAAGAAAAATACCCTTCTATTTACTACAAAAAAGAACCGCCTCTTCGATCGGGGATTACAAAAGGTCTTATTCGCTTAGGAAAAAGGATAAGATAAGGCAGTCTTCAACAACCTTTCGCTGAGCTCGAGAATGAAAGAAGATATGTGACTTTTCATTTCATCGGTCGTCCCTTTACTCTATTCCAAAAAGGAAGAGCGGGATAAACTCGATTTTCATGGCTTAGTGCCACGCTCTTGAGAAAGAGTAAACTTATTATTTCCAAAAATAAGAGCTCTTAGTCCTTTCGGCGTAGAGAACGAATACTCTGTTGCAAGAAGAAGGGCAAGGGCTTACAATACATTCATACGCGGATGGAGATTCTGTTGATGCGGTCGAAAAAAGAATTTCATTTGTAAATTCGAATCAAGACAAGGGGAGATGGCTAATTCAGGGAATAGGATCTATATAGCGAATTATGCTCTCTCCGCTCGCCCTTTCCGCTCACTGCTTCGCCTTCTTTCTTGATTCTTCAGTTATAAACAAGACTGTAAAGAGCGGGGCGCTTCCCCTCTCCTCGCCCTCATCCTTTTCGTCACTCGTCTTGGGATAAGAGAATGATGGCAGTAAGCAATTGACTTTTGAACAAAACAAGATTTGAATAATGTGGTGCGCTAACAGCGATAGCAAGAATGGAAGAAAGAAGGAGGTGGTTCGACTGGGCTTTTGAGTCCGGTAGTTTAGGTTCGAGTCCTGGGTCTCGTCTCTTCGTTGATGTGAGACTGACGGACGGATAGATGAGCCTACAACTGAGGGCAGGGCAGGTTTTTCGCAGTGACTCTTTCTCTCGTTAGCTAAAAAATGCTAAAATGGGTGGACTACCGTAAGAACGGCTGGCAGACTCCGCGCACCCAAGGTACCAAACGCGCCGGTTGGGGAATGGATGACCATTCGGCCACAGCCGGGAAGCGGGAAACTCGAAGCGAGGCCAGCATTCAGATATGGTTATAATCAGGATTTCGACAAGATGACGAGAACCCAGAAGCGGAGATGACTCCGAAAGCAGGCGTTGGAGCTGCCAGAAGGAGGCTGGAGTGGGCCCGCCCGGAGAATAGACGAGAGCAGTATGAAAGAAGAACTCTCTAGTTCTTCAGAATGACGCCTACGGCCGGCGAGGAACATCCCACCAAGCAAGGAGTACCTGGAGAAGCTTGAAACCATGAGGATTCTGATGAAGACACAGAAATACTAGAGGAGAGTGAGGATGACAAAATGCAAGAAGACGAGCCAGCAGCGGAATGCGGCAGCCAGCCGTCGACGGGGGAGAAGGACGTCAGCCCAGATGTTCACCAGAAGGAGGTCGGAAGCTTCCCACCTTCGGGAGGTGTACGTGCTGCCGGCAGAATGAAAGGCGGAGCATACCGTGTGGCGAAGAGTCGATGAGCCTGATCCGCAGGGGTCTTTCAAGTTTGTTGATGAGGTGTCTCGAGATGTAATAACATTATGGAAAGCAGAGCAAGGTATGACTCAGCATTTGAGGCCATTAACTATTTAAGTCCATATGGAAGGTTAATCGCGTTCTAGTGGGCGGCGGTTAACATCTTACCTTCCAGCATGTTCAAAAGGTTATATAAAACATTGTCGGATTGAATCCCATCGGTTTGTGGATTTTCTGGTAGTGTGTCGAAAGTGAAGGGTGTGCTGCCTGAAGGTTGGGAAGATTGCCGGTGGTGGATACCACAATGAATTATAATGCATTGTTGGGGCGGGACTGGATTCACTCGAACAGATGTGTTCCGTCATCATTACACCAGGTATTGAGATTTTGGAATAAGAATAATGAAGTTGAAACTGTGATTGCAGATGACAAGCCGTTTACTTCGACAGCTCATTGTTCAGAAGCCGGCTTGTATGACGAAAGAGTAGGGACGGTGCGAATCATCGAAGGCCGAGGTTACGATCTCCAAGCTCCAAGACACTTTTGGAGACGGATCTTGAGCGGATATGTGACAAGATGTCTGGGCCGGTCGGGCCGGCTTGCTCCCACTAAAACCAATGGACAGTGGTTTTCCAGAGAACAAGGTCGAGGCCTGGCCATGGAAAGATTGACGGGGTATATGGCTGAGAAGAGGGTTGCTGAGCAGGAGAGTAGATTCTGCCAGCTTATGGTGGAAAATGATCCTGGGACCAGGCGAGATGGGAGAAGACACCCGGAGGAAAGTTATGTTGGTTGTGAAGCTGACCAGTTAGTGCCAGTGAATGTGGGGACCCAGCAGGAGCCCAGAATGGTACAGGTCAGTGCCAAATTTCACGATGAATGCAAGGATAAGATGATAGGGTTGTTGACCAGCTATCGAGATTGCTTTGCTTGGGATTACTCAGAGATGCCGGGCTTGGATCGTGGCTTGGTTGAGCATAGATTGCCGATCAAAGAAGGGTATTTACCTTATCAGCAACCTCGTCGAAGAGTGTCGACAGAGTTGATGCTGAAGATAAAGGAGGAGATCGAAAGGCTGGGTTCATAAGAACTACCCGGTTTGTAGAATGGCTCTCTAACGTAGTGCCAGTAGTTCAAAAGAATGGGAAGTGACGAATATGCATAGATTTTTTCAACCAATGCAGCAACACCAAAAGATGAATAGCCTATGCCTGTCGCCGACTTGTTGGTCGATGGGGCTTCCCGACACAATGTCCTATCCTTTATGGATGGACATGCGGGATATAACCAGATTTTTCTAGCTGAGAAGGATGTACATAAGACAGCCTTCCAGTGTCCTGGCTCGATCGGAATATACGAGTGGGTTGTGATGCCATTCGGTTTAAAGGGGCAACAACTCAGAGGGCTATGAACCTCATTTTTCATGAGGAAAACAATGGAAGTTTATATATATATAGATGATGTGGTAGTGAAGTCTCAGGACTTCGACAGCCATTTTCAACACCTGGAACAAGCGTTCCAGAGGATGAGAAGACATCAGTTAAAGATGAATCCTCAGAAGTGTGCCTTTGGAGTGACATCAGGGAACTTCCTAGGTTTTCTGGTACAAAGAAGACCAAGTGGATGGAACAACCCGGCGACGACCCAATCGACCTCAACTCCAAGGATATGTGTTAAGCATAGAGCATATAGCACACGCATGGGACGGTAGAGCGTGTGAGCCGTATACTATGTACGTCATTTTGTAGTCGAAAGCGGATCAGCGAAATCCCTTGCTTTCGTCAGGCTATCAATCCCTTGGGACCGAGCTCCAAGATTCTTTGATACCCTGTAGTCACCGCCTGTCGCTTAAGTCGTTCTTCCTCAAAGAAATAGCATAATAGAAAGCGAGAATGACTTTTCTTTATTCTCTTTCTCTTTTAGAAGAAGTCAGGAAATTGGACTTGTATTTAGTTCGTGTTCTCTTTATTATTCCAAGTGTGAGACAGAGATTATTACTTAATAGTGCAAGGTTCCGGAAATCCAGCAAGCAGTCAAGGTCTCATCTATCCCCGGGTTCTTCTGTTGAAGACGGACCGACTACAACAAGCTCGGGCTACCTATCCCAGTATTGTAAGATTGATAACACTTATGTCATTGGAATGTGGGTGAAACCGTCGGATAAACTCGTCGTAGCTCTCCGAGGTGGGTCGAGTGAGACTTTTATAGACTTTATCAGCCGGGTAGCAGGTTGGGGAAAAGTAGAAGGAGTAATTCATTGTTCTTTCTCCCTATCTCCAGCTTACCTTTCGCGGAGTGAGCTGATTCAGACCCAGAAAAATGATCCGGCAATCCTCGACTTGCTCTTTGCCTTCATCGACCTCCCGATTCTGGACTTTTATGGGCAACCCCACCGGCACCCTAACCGCAGAACCCGCAATGCTACAAAAAGCTACTAACTCATAACTAAAAGCTTTTTAAAGACTTTCTTGAACTTATTCAAAGTCTCCCTACGGTTATCTTTGAAAGAGCAGGGATTTCATGGTTGATAGTTGATCGATAAACTATAGAAAAAAGACCAAGGATTGAACCGTCGATCGTCTGAGGATGGTTGAGATGTGTTGGGTTCCGGACTCTGCGAGGATGTCATCGACGTAGTCTTCCATGATGTAATGTACAGTTTCATCATTCGACGATTTCCGGCTCGGGTTGCACCAGCGTTTCCGAATCCGGCATCACTTGATAACATTGGAAGGTGCCCCCGTTGATATCCGTGGTGCTCTTTTATGCTGGTTGAAAGGCTTCCTCCTACTCGACCCTTTCAAAAACCTCCGACCCGCCGAATCAACTGGCACAGATACTGCTGCTTCTGAGGGACGACTGACAAGGAATAGATGCCTATGCGTCCAGCGGTATGCAATCTCGGTGAAGCGACTCGAACCATCGAAGAAAAGAGAAGGCAATCATGATGAAGCGTCCAGGGAAAAGGGGTGAGTGAGACGCCGGAGAGTAAAGTCGTTGCAACGGGAGCCTTTTTTCCGGGACAAGCCAATCGATCAAAGGGCACCTACCCGATAGAGAGTCTGAAGCGTATCGATAGTCTATAAGACAAAAAAGAAATGTTCTATATCACTTCGGCGTGCTTCTAGTTATGGCCAGAAAGCCAGAGCAGCTTGTTTATTCCATTGACTCAGTCTTGATCCACCGAATGGAGAAGCAGCAGGGGCCAGCGTCAGCCCTTGATGAAGAAAGGCGGGTTTTCTATTTAGTATAACAAAACTTTACCACTTTTGACTCCTGACCGGGAGCAGATCTGGATGCGGATGGAGCAAGGAGATTCACTGGTGGCAGATCGAGATTGGGAGCCAGTATCAACGAGATCCATACCCTTGTGATTCGTATAGAGCTTTGGGGGGGTCCCATACCATACAAAGACAGCTTCGCGGCACTGGATAAAGTAGCAGATAGAAGAGCATGGGGCCATAGTCCGCTGCTACAGTCAAATATCCCCCAAGTTCAGATCCGAGGAGATAAAGATCTTACAGTTTGTTATATCGAAAAGATCAACCACCCTTATTGACCCTATCCAGACCGTGGCAGTCCGATTATGACAACTTTCATGGCATCTCCCTCCACGTACAGGAATTGGCTTATAAGGGCTTTTCCGGGTCATTCTCTTTTTAGGATAGTGCAATCAACTGTTCTGGGGTCTTGTCTCTTCCCTATCCATTCCGTCGTGGGACTCGTCGCCGGGCTTTTATGAAAGTTTCGGCTGACGGATAGGATACCAAATGAACACGCTTCCCGGTCCTTTTCAGGGCCGGTCGTCTTTCCGGCGTGCACCCTTGGTATGTGTTGATCCTCTGGGGCAGTTAGCCGGCGAACTCCAGTTTGTAGCTGTAGCTATCAGCTATCTTCGTCGTACTAGAAAGGTTAAGTGAAATGCACTTATTGCTAACTTCATGGGTTAGTGCGAAGACGGGCCATGAGCTAGCTTAGCGCTCTAGAGGTTGCCCTCTTGTGAATCTGAACTCAAATGCGTCATTCTTACCGGCCTAGGAGCCTAAGCTTGGAAACGTCGAGAAAGCGGGTTCAGAGATGGATCGGGAACTATCTCCTTGGATGGGGAAAGGTGATGTCCCAATCATGGGATATGAGAAAGCGATCTAACCTGCGCTGAATGTTTGCTTCACCTTGTTGGTCCAAGTAACGTCATATCCTCCCAGAGGAGCAGCCCTATAGTTGCCACCTGAATGAAGTCAGCAAACTCCTCCATGCTACTGTCAATGCCGGAACTGCCACCCTTTTTTCCGTAAAGAGCAATCAAACCCTTAGCGTCGGCTAGCGGTAGATCATCGAATCTTTCCTTTATTCTGGCATTTCTTTCATTCGGTGAGCAAACCCAGCGAAATGAGTTTAACCGCGGCTGCAAGGCTTTTGCTATTGGCCGTAGGGAGGAGGTGATCCAGCCATTGGTGTAGAGTCGTGCTACAGGAACTATTGCATACTATGAAGATATGGTGCTTCATCCATGACGCATACGAGCATTTCAAATACAAGTGGTTATGGTTCTCCTCCCATAGAACACAAGGATTAACCATCTTTCAACCTTTTTTGAAGTTGTCTAAAGTTGGGAGCTTTTGTAGCCTTTATAGTAAAGCAAGCACAAGCACGTTGAGTGCTTTGGTACCATGCCAAATAACCGGAATTTCTTACCAAGAGGAGTGCCGAGCTGAAGATAGAGAAAACATACCCTTGCACTTTCCTTCCATTGCCACAACTCATCCCCTCCGGAAATGTTGGTTTGGAGGATAAGAGGCGCTGTGCAACAGAGGTTGGTTGTGGTAGATTCCATTCTCCTTCAATGATGAAATTCATACCATCCAACAGGGTCAAGCGCGTCTTCGAATCTCCCCCACTGGTGCATTAAGTCATCATCTCGTAGCATAGAGAGGTCAAAGAAGAAAGAGGCCATTACCAATGAGCAAGGAGATGCGATGCCTTAGTTTTGGTCTACTGTGATGGAAGAGAAGAATGCCATTTGGTTCAGTTTCACTCTTGTCAATGCCAATCTTTGCTGAGCTTGTCAATACTTATAACGCAGGTTTTCAAATTCCCTTATTCCCCAATGCGACGCTTCACTTTAGCTCCCAGGCGGCGGGAGTGGCTAAGCCGAAAAGGTAGAGGTGGACTGGTAACTGAAGCGGTAACCCGACTCCAGGCTAAAGCCCCTACTCTTTTCACTTCTCTACTCTCGTCGTACCAATTCCTACTGTGTTGTATACATTACATTCACAGGGTCCTCGGGCATTCACGTTTTCACTTCCTTTATTTTCTATTTGAAAAAGGGATCTGTGTCACTATGTGGAATCGGATCTAACATGTCCGCACCTTCCCCAGCTTGAAGTAAAGTTGAAGTTCCTTTAAGCTCATGTGAAGTGGATTCTGTTCCTATTCGTCCAAACAGGGCATTTTAAACAAAGAGCGCATTCGATGCCATGCCTCTCACTCCCTTCATTCTTACCTCAAACTTTCTGTCTCGACTGCGAAAGAAAGAGGAAAGGTTAGAAAGGAAAGACAGCGCGGGTAATAAGGAAATCCCGGCTCGGCAGCGGCCCCCTGATCCAAGCGTAGCCTGTCCCTCTCGTCCGACGCTGCCCGCAGCTGCTCCTTGAGCTGGGTCACACGATCGGTCGATGCACGAAGTCGCTCCTCGAGACCGGCCACTTGATCGGCCCGCGTCTCAACAGTTGCCTCTACCGCTCCGTGGGTTCCCCTTGTTTGGATGAGACCTAAGCTATGCCTCCAAGTCAGCATAGGATGAATGCCCCTGGGCTTAGGAGCTCGTAGCACTCTTCTTTTCTCTTTTCACGACTAAGCCAGAAAGAGCAAAGGTTTCGATTCAATGCGAAAAAGGACGACTAATACTAAGAAAAGCCAGGCGATAAAGACCGGGCGAGAGCTCGTTCCAATCACAAGTCCTACTACGAGTCAAAGATTCACCACTTTGCTTTTTAGAGGGCCTCAATAGAACCATCCTTATGTCAATAGGAGGCTATATCTATTTCGGAAATCGATCGAATCATCATGCACTCAGGCCTTTATTCAAGTCATGACGCAGGGTCATACGAATAGAGAAAGACTGAGCTCGCTCATGCTTCACACAAACCCAGGCCCGTAGTCGTAGTTGTGATTTGCAAAGTGATCGAGCGGTCTGCCATCGTGCTTGGCTTGGTGTGGTCGCCTATCGATCTACACTGGTACTCATTCAGATCAAAAACCATTTTTACTTTTTTCTTTCTTGATCAACATCCAGAAACACTAAAAACTACATACTCTTTAGCCTATAAATAGAATAAAAAAGGCTTTTCACCGGTTACATTTGTGGGCGTAGTGAATCCACGTAGTGACTACGTTCTTTTTTACTATTCTATATATCAATCTATTTTTTAGCCTGGTTATATGACCTAAAAGAAAAGGGCTTTTTCCACTCTTGGCCCGGTTCGGGACCGACCTCTTGCTTTCGATTTCGCTGTCTAAGAATAGAGGGAAAGAAGGCTTATTCTCTTAGCCGCTTTAACAACGGTTTCAGTGAAATAAAGATTTAGCTTGCTTTCGTAAGGGCCTTAAGACAGAAAGAGCTTAACTGCTTGCCTGCAATGATACAGTAAGAATAGGCTACTCTATTAGGGGGACTTCCTAACGTACACTCTATTCAGGCTTATCTATTCAATTAGTTCACCCCCTTCCAACACTCCACTTTACCTTCCATTTACCAGTAAAAAGAAAATGGAATTACAGTTAGCTCCTGACAGGATGAACAACAAAACAAAGAGTCTTACGCTCTAAGGAAAGTGCAACGGATGAGCGCCCTAGCTAACAGTTAGTAAGGCGCAGCCGTTTTCTTACTTAATAGAGTTCCAATGAAATTACAGTTAAAGATAAAGAGAAGGTCACAAAGAAAGGGAAGAGTACTGATTGCAGCCTGCTACAGGAATGCTTTACATAAAAATTCCTTACTCTTTTTAGCAAACTAAATCCGCTAGGAAACTCAGTCATGAAAGAGGAAGGGAGAAATACATCACAGAAACTGTATTCGCACCTTACTTGATTCATTCCTTCCCCCTGCTGCCTCTACTCCGCCTACTTCTCAGCTATCGGCATATCCACGGTGCATTTCGCACCTATCTCGCATATATGGCCAAGGGATGTGGGAAAGAATGATTTGAACCGTCCAGAGCCATTGAATGAAAGAGAAGTAAAGTAGGCCGGCGACTAAGGTAAAGAGACGAGGAAAGGCCTAACTATTAGAGAAAAGGGAAGGGGCTATTCCTGCTTTAGGCTCGACGAGTGGGGTTGACGACAGGAAGTAGGATTAGGAGAGGTTGGGGGAGTTTGATCCTCGATCTGAGGTTGATTTTGGTTCCGAATGAAGGCCAGTGGGGTCGGAATAGAAATTGTTAACACCATGGGTAAAGTAGAAGCTTTTCAAGCGGAAGGTTAAGTGAAGGCATCAAAGAAAAGCCGTAGCGAGGTAGAGGTTAGAGGATGGGCTATGACCCTCGGAGCCAGATCGCAAACACGTTTCCATCCTTCGAACCACCTCGAAGAAGCAAAGCATTCAGACAAGTAGTGAGACATGAAAGCGGAAGGAGCATACTATGTGACTGACCGCAGGGATAGAAGGATTGACTTACTTACCGCTTGACTGAGCTATTTGTCTCATTTGAGCATAGCATCAACCAAGATTAGTCTGCCATTTCAACCAAGAAAAGAAAGGTTGAAAGGACTATCCGCTCAGGGTCCTGGAGTCAAAAGTAGACACTCTGACGGAAATCCTCCTTAGTATGGAAGAGCTGCAATTCATGTTGTGGCAACAACCACCCCGCAGCAAGACGCATTAGAAGGAGTTCAACCTACAACCACAGTGCCGCACTGATCGGTCAACGGCCACTTCGGAAGGCACCTGAGATAATAGTCAATATCGTACGACCTTAGCCATTCAAGATAAGCGGCTCGGCTTACTAATTTCAAGCATTGCATTATAGCCAGCCAAGCCGTGAGCTACTCCCTACCCATAGAAAGAGGTTTTCGAATTAGCTCCTTTTTTTCACTATGGAAAGCACCCTTGACGGTTAGGTAGGGAGTTGTTAACTAGTAGACTCGACTTGTCGATGGAGATGTACCTTGTGGGGGGGGCAGCCGAGTCTAATACGGGCGGGTGGCGAACCTGTCTTTTATGCCAAGTAGGACAGCAATGACATTTCTACTCTTTCCTCTTGGCCTCTATTCGCGCTAGCAAATCATATTCGTCTGTGGATAGCCGACAGGTATATCCTGGGAAGGGGTTGAAAGCTTACGCAAAATACTCATACAAAAACGAGACAGTCAAAGAGCATGAATGAAATTCTTCCGATAGCGTTATAGGACAAAGGGACAGGTTTTTGGGGATTGAAGCCGGCGACCTCGAGCGTAAACTCCAGGTTTCACTAAACAGACAAACAAACCGATGAGATGGTCAGAAGGGCACCTTCCACTATGCTAGGTGTGATTGCTTTATGGGGGGAAGGGACCGTTAGCTTCAAAGCCCCCCTGAGAAGGCCAAAAAGAAACTGGGTAAGATAGGGGAGGCAGGAGACCGGATGATCGGCTGGGGATAAGAGAGAACTCCCAACCGACGCTACTATAGGGGCTGAGGTGGGAATGGAGGGATGAAAGCAACTCTAATGCCACGCTAGTAAGCCCTGATGTCGAAAACATCTTTGACTCCTCTTGAAGGATTGATACCGCAAGCCCACTCGACTGCTTGTTCATTTATGGGTGTTCCGATCAATAGCAAGGATTGATTGTCTTTACATCAGAGTTGCTTGCATCACCACAGTTGCAAGCCTCTCCAACCATTCGTATAGATGCTAGCAATTCTTCCTATTCTTGCAAGCAGCAGATACTTCCCGCAGCAGTCAGACTTCGTAGCTTTCTCCATGTGCCTCGATCCCCGGACGGTTTGATAGGGCGCCCAGCCTACAAAATGGCCTTCTGTGAGTGAAAGGAGTGAATTCTCTTTAGTCGCTTCCTTTGTTTCATGAAGGGACTTTGTTCCATTCCTGATCTGTTCATTCAGTTCGGTCTAGTCAGGCCCTTCTCGTGGAGGGGAATAAGAAGCCTTCGGCGATCAGCCCCTACTATACGGAATGAGCAAACAAAACACACGAGAATGAACGACTCTTTCTTGGGTTAGGGGCTTCCATCCGGAGAGAGATTGCTTGTCTCGACATCACTCCCCCTTTTTCCATAAATAAGCCCCGCTTCGGGGAATGAACGATACATGCGCACTGACAGGCCTTACCGAACTTGGGGAACCGGCAACCGAGTGCTTCCCTCTTATCCAACTCCCCGGCATCCCTTCCTCGGCTTTTTCACTTAATTAACTGCGGTATTATGCACCTAATATTTTCTGTCGAAAATCCCTGCTCTCCTCTCTATAGTTGAGGTGGGAAAAAGGGGAAGAAAAAAGAAGAAAATGAGAAGTATTGTCAAGGGAAAAACGTGGGAGATGGCTTCAGTGCAGTGGAATATAGCTGAGGAATATTATGCAAGGGTGGTCTGAGATAAGAAAGCAGGCTAAAGACATGAATTAAGGTGATGAGAAATTGGCATAGACTCTTTTATGTTGATGTTGTGGCACATTTTGAAAGCTAGGAACAGCTGGGGAAAAGCATTGGTGGGATGTGGAAGAAGGTATTAACAAGACTTTTCCAGATTGGAAGAGAGTTTGCTGATGCCCAATCTAAAGAAGCCTCGAAGAGGATACAGCATGACAAGAAGAGCAGAGGACGCGCCTGTGGATTCATAGGGTGGAGTCGAGCTAGCCCAGATATAGTCTTTCAGTCCGAAAGAAAGAATACTACTCATAACGAAAAAGAGAGAACTAATGACCAATCGAGAAAAGAATCCAAGTTGAAAGAGGTTCCCGGGATATATGGCGGCGGGTCTCATTTCCTTCTTTTTTGTATCGTCTGTATCACACCTTAGCGAAAGACATTGAAAGCTCATTAGCTCGGGTTCGATCCGAAAGAAATGATATCCCGATCGTAATACGGGAAAAGTGGAATCTGTAGCAAATGCCCTAGTTGTAGTGAAAGCCTATGGGCTTGTTGGTACTCAATGAAAAGTTGACACTTGCTATATTTGCCAGATCCCATGGTTCACTTCACCTTAGTCCCACCTTTCTTTGGGGTAATACAGTTGGAGCTCTTACGCAAGGGTACGAGCGATTTTCTACTTTGCTCTATACTTAACACAGGGCATACATAGGGAATCGGGGTGTTAGGTGACCTAACCTATCCCATAGGGACCTATGAAGCCGAAGAGAGTAATTGCATATCATATAGTGCGGAAGAGCAAAAAAGACCGTTCCAACAGGAACGATTCCAAAACCACTGGTAACCCAACCATTTCCAGTCAACCCAACAATACCTCAGAAACGGAGGTTCAATCAAATCCATTCCAACAGTCCCAAAACCCTTTAACAGCCCTTTCCCAAACGGAAACGGAAACCCTGAACACATAACAACAAAGAGAGTTAGCAAAGAGGCTCAGTATACTGTAATATAGTGCTTTCAGCTTCCAATTCAATAAGACTGTTTACGCTCTAACGCAAGCTGACGAAAGTTGGCTAACGCTATGTAGTTTTCTTGCTCGGGACAATGCCATTTCTTTGGAGTCCCACTATCAGAAGAACAAAGACAAGAACGGAAGGAAGAAGCAACTGAGCTGCGCGAAAGAACTCTAAACAAGCAAGAATTCGAGTATGCAAAGAAGCGTACGCTAGTTCCACCCACACATAGCAATAGAGCATGAAAACTCGGCTAGCGATTCCAAAACACAAAATACTTCCTCCTGGCGAACTCGAAGACGGGACTTGAGGCTGAGAACTTTCTCCGTAGTCTGCAGACGCTTCCTTTTCTTTTTTCTTTTGCGGGTCCTCCAACCCACTTGCTTATTCGCTATGATCCTCTATCTTCAATTGGTTTTTCTAGTGAGGAAATCCATAGTAAAAGCTCCATTCCACCTCATCATCTGTATTTATTCAAAGATAGTCTTTTCGTTCTATTTCAAGTGGTTGGAATCGTTTTCTTGAAAGTGGTTGTCATCGGTTTCTACACAATCGAGTTTTAGTTGGGATCGAGGTTTCTGTGCGAGTGGCTGGGGTAGTTCTCCGCGAGTTTCGAATAAAAGATTGCTTTAAGGTGAAAGAAAAATGAATCAGAATCATGAGTGAAGGGCTTTTGACGACCGGCCAATCCGGATCCTGGAGATTACCCGTGAGTTAACGACCTACAACGAAAGTCTGAAAAAGCTTGCCCCTTGGTCCTGTTGTCAACGCAGCTCCCGGACGTACTGTATTATCTAAAACTTTGACACGCTTCGTCACGATGGTTGAAATCCAGACCATGCTAACAGTGCTGGTTCGAGTCCAGCTCGGGACAAGCGTTCACATGGTTGTTCGTATATCATATAGTAAGGTCTTCGTCTTCTCTTGCTTTCCTCGTCTATAGAGAAGTCAAGCAGGCCCTGCGCATAAAGATATGGATAGGGATGCCGATGAATCGGTCAATGGAGATAACATAGAATTGAATAGCGCAAGGAAGTAAGAGCAGGGTTAGAATAGAGAAAGGAAGTAAGACTACAGCAGGCGCTGACTTGAAAGAGTCTTCCATTGCTACATGCTTCACACCCTTGGTAGTTTGCTTGAGTCTGAAAGAAAGTGCATTTGCTTCAGTCTTTCAGTCCTCTATGCATTTGCATCAGTGTAGCGGCAGAGGTTCAAGTACTCTTCATTGGGCTACTACAAGAAAGAAGGGAAATAGGGATCAACCGCAGACGCTCAAAGAATTGAGGAGAGTAAAGTAGGGGAAAATAAGGCCAAAGAAAAGGGGAATAGTCCAAGGCAAAGAAAAGACTCCTTTCCTCATCCAATTCTGGCTTTCTTTACTTAGAGAGAAGTCAACTTTCTAAGTTATATAACTCTTTTTTACTTTTCCTGTTTTCTATAATCTTTGTAGGTCTCTCCGAAGAATTTCTTTATAGCTTCCGAAGGCTAAGAAAGATCAATAGGGGATGAACTAGTTGGAAGGAGGAAAATCTTCCTTATTTAACATAGTTGGGGAAGGAGGAAGAATAGCGTTCTAGTGCCCGCAAAGTCTAATAATGAATTATTAGACCATTCGTATTCGTAGCGTCCGATTCCATTCCTTCTCCATCCCGTCAAGCCTGGTAATCCCTTAATTCAAGGAGTTCCCCTCTATAGGTTCTCAGACTCAGGTAATGGAAGTATAGAAACTAGGGCTTTCTTTGTAGGACTATACGAACTACTATACTATGATATTTAGTTAATTCATAGTTCCACGGTAATAGCTGTAAGAACGTTCATAGCGAGCTAACGAGCGGGCTACGATTGTCACACCTTGCTCGAACCTCCCCCTCTTACCCTATGGTCGCAGGTCTGGTCAATAAAGAAAAAGTCCGCTTCGTCGTCAGCAGCTGGTCACAAAGCAAGAGCATAAGGTTATGGAATAACAACTAAGTCGGTGTAGGATGAAAAGGAGGACGTCTTTCTGAAGTTCAGAACCTCTTCCAAGTCAAGCTATTGACAAATATCGAAATCTACATTTGAATAAGACGCACTGGCACCCTAACTCTTGTTGATCTTAGATTTCCCTTCATTGCTTGCTCGCTTTCCAGTCCATTTTACAGATAGAATAGATAGAGTCGAGAGAGCTTCTCTTTTCATTCTCTCTCTTATCTCTATGATCTCTTTCCCCGAGAGGAACTATCTTGTCTGTGAGCTAAGCCAGTACCAATTCCTTTCTTTTGAAAAATGGGCGTGAAATCCGATATTCATTTTCTCTTTCTGGCTTCGGGAGACACCTTCGATTGAGACGAAATGTCTTCAGCTGCTTGGATGAGAGAGGACTCAGAGCAGAGACAAGCACCCCTCAGCAAGGGGCGTCACCGGCCCCCTCTTGTACGAAAGGGGATTAGGATAAGGAATGGAAGGCCCAAGTCCCTTAATACCGTACTCCGGTTATTCACTCTATCTCTTAATCCGTCGAATAGGAAGTCTGTCTCTCGTTCTATGAGGGTCTTTTTCTAGGTGGAGAACCATTCCGGATCCTTTATTGAGGTGCAGGGCTTTCGGAACCTTGCATTCTCTCTTAGAGACTCTATCATGAAAGAAAGGGAAGACAACTACCAGGGGAAATTCATGCATTTCACATGCCAAGGAGCACTAAAATAAGTAGAGACACAGGAATCGAATATGGCAGTTCTTGCCAACAGCAGTTAGTCCGTTCACAGCTCCTTCTGAGTCAATTGCAAGTGTTAACTATTGATTCACTTCCTGACACCCTTCAGGGCATGTCCCTGAGACTGAGATGAGTGCATGACTTCCTAAAAGGCTGCGGAAAAAGACGCGTTATAGTGGCCTAAGCTCCCCGTGGGGTGAGGTCCATGGGACAAGGAGTCAAAGACACGAAGTGTCGATCAACGAGAAATCCAAGAGCTCCCTCCGAATCCAAGGATCACGATAAACCTGAACTACTAGACCTTTTTGGAAAGACGTAGATAAAGTCTACCTTTCTCCTAGCGGGTATATTCTCAACCAGAAGAAAGAGGAGAAGATGAAGCAATTCTAATAAGAAGCTAAAGCTGAGCCCTCTTTCTCTCTCTCAATCCGAACCTGCATCCGCCGAACTAACATATCTTCTTTCTTCCTAGCTCCCGTTTCTTCTGAACCGGCATATCCAACTAAGAAAAAGAAAGAAGCGGACACTGAGGCATCCAAATCCGTATCCCTATCTCCATCCTCAGAAAGAATTGCGGGCCGAGGGTCTAGTGAGGGGAGTCTTTTCAGCTTCAATCAACTGGAAGCACTTCCTTGACGCAAAAGACTATCGGGGGATAGGTCCGCCTGGCTGTCTTACTCTTACTCGCTGGCGGAAAACTTCTACGGTACAGAGACTGCTCTTATCTGCTCGATCCCTTTGTTGTAGCAGTAGCAGTAGAATGGGGAGCTACGGATTGGATTGTTTGACTCCAAAACCACGAGTGGGGGAGGCGGGTCGAGTCGAGTAATAAACAACTATTTGTTCCGAGATTGAAAGACAGAGAGCTACTTCCTACCCTACCAACGGAGTTGCCGAAGCGAACATAGGAATTCTATTTCTTTTTCTTTCCCGAGATTGATAGATGGATTCGTTCCCATGCATCGCACCGCCTTCGGTCTTGATTGAGTCGAATTCGAATGAGGTTCTTCCACTTTAGTTGTTCCCGGTGGGTCATTGACCTCTATTCCACCGACCAGCCGGTTCGGGCGGAGCAAAGGTCCCGTCGGCGAGACCATGAACTCGAACTTCCTATAATGGTGTCAAAGAGAGCTATTCGAGTTCGCCTGGCTGGCCCATGTACGGTTCATTGATTGACCTTGAAGAACCTTTGATCGAAGTAGCGAGCATGAGATTTGCAGCGCCTTGTTATCACACTTTTTCGTCACTGGAGACGAGAAAGAACCAAGTCCCGAATAAGATAGATATACCACGATCTTTCCCCAGCTGTGGCAGACATGGTGCGATACTCCGCTTCCGTACTTGAGCGAGAGCTGTGGATGAGCCGTAAGCTCGATTCTGCTTCCTTCCCTTTCTGCGCTACATCGAATGGCATCGGCTCCCTCCTTGGTAGTAACCCAGTCTTTGTTTTTTGGTGTGAAAACGACAATAAAACCCTGACTTCATGAGACCGAGAAGGAACCGTCCATGGCATCATCAGGAGCACCTTCCCTTCGCTCTAACTGATTCAGTTACGCCAGCGAACAAATACGAGCCAGAAAAAGGATTCCTTCGCGTTAGCTCGGGTGCTCCACAAGCTAGCTCTTCGATCCTGTCTTGTATACTAATGTTCGATCCGTGGGTGCATTGCGGAAAGCAATGAAATGACTAAGTTATGTTGCAATTCCTTCTATTCATTTGGGGTGGGGTTCGGAGCTGGGAACGGAACAGCTTGAATTGGACCGGAATTTCATGGATCAGTAACTGGTCAACAGTTGTAGCTAGCTTTCCGGGGTTCCCTGCTGACGATTCATGACAAAAGCATCCCCTTTAGACCTATATGATGGGATTCTTTTTATACCCGCTCGTCCTAGAGATCCCTGTGTCTGCTGGTTGACCAGCATCTTAACGAACCACTCGGTTATTTCCTATTAGTGCCTTACTTTCACTTTTCTTTTTCCGTTCTCCAGAAAAGAAATGCACCCCCCAATCATGGCCTTATGCCAAATCGTGAGCCGGCCGGCAAGACTGAATATCGGAGGGAGGGGAAAAAAAGGCTTTCAAACGGCTGCAGGAATTGTTATCTGCCAATCCTATCATACGGATTTATAAACAGCTGCCACCAGTCGCTTCACCTTGTATACTCACTTGCAAGAAATTGGCTTTACTCCAGCAGGCAATGGAAACAAGGTCCCATGTCTCATTCTTCTTTAGGGCAGAAATCCCTTCGCGCATTGCGTTCTCCCATTCTGCATTACCCTTTGCGTCTTCAAACGAACTCGGTTCCCCGATCTCGGACACACAACACTGTGAGAGCGACACAGCGTCTGTAAAGTCGGCCTGCATATACTTCGGATTAGACTTCTTGATTCGCAAAGACCTTCTGAGACTTGGCTGATTTTCAGTCGTGATGTCTTCCATTGGTAGTGGTCTCTTCTCTCGACTATCTCGCTACTCTGTTCGTGAGCTACTCTCTCCACTTCTTGGGGAAGGCTATTTCTATTACTAGTGCTGGACTGCCTTAGTGTACTGGTGTAAGTAAAGACTTTCATTCCGCTGGGGTGATGCCAGTGAGGGGGCATTCCAATCGATGAAGAAGGAGCTGCAGATTCATCTTACTCTATCAATTCTCGACATCGGAGATTCATTTGGAAAATCATCCCTTCTCTTCCTATGACGGAACGGAACTCCTGGAGGAAGGTAAGCAGTAGGACTAGGAGTAGGAGGCACCTCTCTTTGTTTGAAAAGTAGCAGGCACGTATCGATGTGCAAATGATGGGAAATTTCTTTAGTTGATCGAAAGGGCAGGGGCATCTCTGGGATAAAGACTAGGAGCCTAGCTAGGTCCCTTGTCACTAATCCGAATCTGCGGAAGAGGAGGAGGCATCCATAATCTCAGAATCGGACTCGGACTTTCGATAGATGATGAGGCTTTACCCTATAACATGCGAGTGAGGAAAGTGACCTTATTCTTTTTGGTTGGCATCCCTGACGCGGTAGGGTGCACCTTTTCTTTAAGCTCGCCTTCATTCCGAATAGAGTTCTAGGTAAACTTAACTCTGAGATGGGAGGAAAGAAAGATCGTATATAAGCTAATCCTAGAATACCAGTTGGTTGATCCTTCGAATGGCATGTGTTAAGCATAGAGCTTCATTTTCTCTTTGGAGGACAGTAGGATGGGTGTACTTTTCGACTAGCGTGTAAGCGTCAGGGTGCGGGGAAGACACGCATCTTTGCGATTGCGAATCCAAGGGATGGTACGTCCAGTCCATGATTGGTTGATGAAAATACTTCGGATGATTAGAAGTGATGGGACTTTGAATCAGCTGAAGCTTTACCAGTACTAAGTCATTCATCCGTCATCGGAATGAAATATTACTCATTCGACTTGTTGTTGGCTTCTATGTACATAGCCTTTCCCAGCAGTATTTCCGTGATTCCTGCTGGGAGAGCTATTTTGAGCCGAGTTCGCATCCGCTTGGATGACCTACTCATTAAGACATACGCGCTTCCATCTACCTTTTAAAGGCACAAGTTGGGACGAGATTGGTCCTACTGTATGCTTTAATGTGGACCAACTTCTATATTTTTATCTGAGTCAAGGCTGAAACAAGAACTTCGTCTTCGGTCGGGTGGAGCAACTAAAAACCGTCCAATACAGCTATCAAATATATTGGGAGGAAGTCTTCTATATCCCGAGAAGTACCCTAAAAAGAATTGAAGGAATGGGAGACTCAGAAGAAAAAAAATAGAGTGAAGTGGTAGTCGATATGCGGGCTTAAGTGTGAAGGTGGCCTTGGCTTGAGACGCTTAACAGAGCTGCTTTTCCTCTCAAGCTTTTTTGGATGGCTGCTAGCAGGTCTGGAAGCCTTGTGCTTTTTTCTTTTGTCCATGCTACAGACATCAGAGGCAGAGAATGAAAGAAAGAAGGCTTGAAGAGTAAGAACAGACAGACTCACACGCTGAGTACTCTGGAAAGGCTTGACGCCTCAACAGAGCAGCAGCTGTAGTGGGAATGGAAGAACTGGGGACCTATCATTCCTCTTGTTCTCTTGGTATTGACCATGAAAGGGAGTTTGTGAGACGACACAAGTATGGTATACAAGAACTTCTCGTGTAACCTACATATATATAGTGGTTTCTCTTTCCTTCCTCCTGGAGAAAGGGAGCAGCAGCTATGCTTTTGAAAGAATGCCTGCTATTGGCTTAGCCCCACCAACTGAAGAAAGGATGCGCGTACTGTAGGAATTTCCGTTCTAGGATCAAGAATCTCCTTGGTAGAAAGAAGCTCCGATTACACATTCGTATTAGGTGCTTGCTCGCTTCTCTTTTGAGCGCTACGCTCGCTGATTAAGCTTCAAAGTCAAAGCGCTTACCGGAAGAACACTAACCTAGATAAATAAAGGAAAAGAATCCAATTGAATAACAACTAAGTCGACTCACGCCCTACCTTCCTTATCTCATGATGTGAGTATCGTGCTTGCTTTCAAAGCTAGTGCTCAAGATAGGAGTCTACTCTTCGCTTTCGTGAATGAAGCGGTTGAACTATTTTTCTATTCTCTCTTTACCAGATAGAGAGAAAGGAAACCTATAGATCGGTATAATCGAATTGCATAACCGAAATCCGCCCAGTTCCTTTCTCTGGACCGAGGTAGGGGAGAACCCAGAATACAGCTGTGCGAAAGAAGTCGAAAAAAGTGCCTTGCCTTAATCTTAATAGAGTTCGTCGAATGAAAGACGGATGACCTAACCAAGACTGCGATGGCCTTCTCTATACTTCCTGCTTTCATGAGCCTCAAAAAAAGGCATTCTTGCAGTAAGAGCGTAGTCTGTAGCAGCTTCATCTTGTAATGCCCCTATGACCGATAGTTTAAAAGGGTCATTACGGGACCAATGAAAGTGGGCAGGTGTTGAAACGAAGGTCAGATCCGTCAGTCGGGATGTAAAAATGCTTTCTCGAGGGTTTAGCTTGCTCAACTAGAGGTGGATCTCACTGATTCAATAGAGGAAGGGGTCAGTGACAGTTACAGTTCCAGTTTCCCGCTCTCAAGCGAGAGTCTCTCAAAGAAGTGTCATCAGTTGTAAGCAGATATGCCTCGCTCCGCTTCTGATACTCGGCACTCGATATCACCGGGACGATGATGCTACTGAACATCAAGTCAATCCCGAAATGCTATACCGTTTAGCTCGTCAAAAGAACAGCGAAAATAGTCGTACCAACCAAGAATGCCATTCCACGACTCCTACAGCCCTGAGAAAACGGAACTACTTTCGACGGGTGCTTCTAATACCTCCTTCACACTACCCAATCCGAACTCATGAGTGCCTGTAGCAGCATTTGGGGATCCTCCGACATCGATACCAGAGGGATGACATATGGGGGTACTCAAAAGTTCTGGAACGGGTATTTTCTTAAGCTCGGGAAGGGAAGCCCCAAAAATGCCACACCCGACACACAAAAACGGCAAGAGTAACGGAAGAATTTCAGACAAAGGCAGACCGCTATGGCTAAACGAAGATGCAAAACTATAGGATAACTGCAAATCACGACCCGCGCCGCTCCGCTCCTTCCCTGATAATATGACCTAAGAAAATGGGGCCTTGACTGCGGCTGAAAGAAGACTAAAAAGGCCGTTGGTCCCCCTCAACCCCTTGACGATTTGATGCCGGCCGAGCTCCATTTCTTTTTCCAGCAAGCAAGGATTTCCCCGTTTGCCAATCTCGGCGCTAGTCCAACTACTTTTTCTGGGGACGGCCACGTTGTTTTTTGGCATATTATTCTTCACGGTCGGCGGGTTCCACGGCTGCTGCTGCTCCTTAACTAAGTTCTCCTTTCCCCAAACTTGACCTTGTTCGGGTATCATGGCTTTCCACTCTGTTTCCTGCCCTGCCCTACGCTACTCCATTCTTTTTTCTCTGCTGTCGTAAACACAGCCAATGAAATGGCAACACGGATTATCAACAAAATAGAGTTCCGAGCGAACGGATAGATAGCATCCAACCAAGGCTTGAACCGGGTTACCCCACAAAGGTAGCGGGAGCACCCTATGCTGGGGCATAGGTAGGCAGCCACCACCTGTCTTAGCTTTCCTATTAGCTTAGTTATAGATGGGTCAAAAGGTTGAAATGGGTGCTTCAACCGTGGGTCCATTTATTCACCGGTTATGGATTTGCATCTGCATCTGCCGTTGGTGGTTATTGATCTCGGTCTATAGTTCGGTTCTACTTACAGTTCTCTGGCGCACTTAATGCGGATCATAGTAACAGTTCTCGCCACACTTTTGACCACCATGACTTCTTACTGCTCTTGCAGCGGATCTTGGTACCTGCCAACACACTACCCTATCACTTACACCAACCGTCATTCTCCTCCGGTCACTGCTCACTAGCTCGTGTTTATGACGCTACGCGCCTCATCTTTCCTTGCCCTTCGGCCTCCGCTCGCTCAGCCTACGCTTACACCCTTTGCTCCCGCTTTCTTGACCACTGACAGGACTATCTCTTCCGGAAGCCAAGCCAGTTCCGCAAGGACAGGTTTGGAATAGCTAATCCACTGACAGGAATACCTAATCCGCTCCTTTTTTCTTCACTTTTTCTTTTCTGTGACCAGTTTTGTATGTTAGCGCGGGGGCTATGCCTTTACCCTATTTGATATAACCAGAGCTCGGTGTAAGCTGAAAAAGGTAGTTATGTGCGTCTCAATAGCCTACTTGCTTGCCTTCAAGCGTCACCATTGGGGAAAAGCCCACTCCGTCCGTAAGACAAACTAAAGGAGGCTGAGCCATAAACTGGCTAACCACTTGGGTCTTTGACTTCTCTGATAAAGCCAACCTTTAATAACTTATCAATCTTAGTGATGAGTTGCGGGAGGATTTCAGGGCCGTCTGGGAGCTTGCTTGATGGGAGCAGTATCGCTTTTTATAGCTAAGTGGTGCACTGCAATTCGTGCATCAAGCCCAGGCATTTCTTTGTAACTCTAGGTTTGTATTATGCATCAATAACTCTACCCGGTTGCTTTGGATTCATCTTCAGATAGGTTAGCACTGATGAACACAGGCCTTGGTTCTTCACTTGTGCCAAGATTGAATTCCACCAGCTCGTCGACCCTTGCTTGACCACCGGGGGAGCAGACTTCAATACCATGTCAGCTATCTCCGGAGGAATCCGAAGCCTTTTCTTTATGTCTCCCATTTTTAGTTGTCCGACCAAAAAGAGATCCTAAAGTTCGAGTGCTACGCTTGACCGGGACATAGAGAAAAGGTTGGGGGAAGCTGTGGGGAGTCGAAGCTCATATAAAGTGGGCGTATGAAGGTCCGCTCTTGTCGAAAAGCTAGGGTCTGTCTGACGAATGCCCCTTGTTGGGCTATACCCGGCGTTGACTTCGTGCCTATTAGGAATGATTTGAACCGCGGCATCAACCGGAAATCACCGACAAGAGGAAGGAGAGCTAGGAATCTTCTTCTTTCTCAGAAGACACGACTCCCTATTTCCTAGAAATGAGTGGAGGACGAAGAAAATCATCCAACCTTCACACCAACTAAAAAACCTCTATTTTGTAGACCAGGGCGACATGAGAAAGAGGCTTTTCCATTCCTTAGCTTCCGGTAGGGCCTCGTTCAGGCTTTGGAATTCTTCGTTAATAGCACAAGCTAGCCAGTCACCGTTTTCGATTCAATGTCTTTCTTTCTTGTATGTCACCCCCCCACCGGAGAGTCACCTAGTCTTTTTTTCCATACCGTATGTATGTAGCTCGAAAAAATAGGTAAGGAAAGGCACCGGATAACGAAGTAATAATTGCTTATATAGATAGTCTCGCGGGTTCTCCCAATTCCTTGATCTAATTATGTATAAATATGAGTCGAAGAAAGGAACTTTAATACCTTGAGGCCTACCTACGTCTTTACTTGGAAAACAGCTCTCTCTTCTCTTAATAATAAGAAATTTCTATATAGTGAT
>RXID01019398.1:65000-87765 GCA_005019695.1 Trichopus zeylanicus subsp. travancoricus | reverse complement strand
ATTTTCCTGGGCAAGTTGAGCCCCGTTCTTGGGCGGCAACGTAGAGAATAGGTGGTTGATCGGGTATCGGAGCGACAAGTACTGGTGGCTTGAGGAGGTATGCTTTGATGCTTTCAATGGTCATAATAAAGTTTACAAGTCTGGCAAAGAGGGAAGATTTCGAAGGTGGCTTCCTCGGGTTTGCAGTCTACTAACTACTGAAACTGCGGGCGGGAAAAGAAGAGAATATTCCACTACCCTTACTACCTACGCCACTGGCAGCACCAGCACTAAGCCACTTCCATTAATCCGTCGAAGAGGAGAAGAAGACACTCCATCGACCACACCAGGAAGGGAAAGAGGCCATTGAAGTAGGCCATTTCATTGCATATTTGAGGCTTGGGGAGCATCAAGGCGAGGGGGGACCACACCGACGCGCTGGCTGGGGAGTGGATTCTCCCGCTTGAACGAGCGAAGGTGCGGAAAAAGAATCAGAGAAGAGGAAAACTTTGGAAATGAGTTAATAGGTCCTACAAGTTCTAAGACGTAGTATAGAAGGAAGGTATAGGATGGAACCGAATCGGGAAGCAGAGGAGAGCCTCCTTGAGCAGGGTGCCGGAGGTTGTTGAGGATCCGGGGTAGGGAGAAGAACAGCAGAAGGATTGGATTACAGTGTTCACTCTGGTCTGGAGGTCTTAAAGGGAAGGAAGCAGGCAATAGCGCGATAGCAAACAGCAAAGAAAGCTAAGCGCGCAGAGAATCGGTAAAACCATTATTCCGAGCGACGAGTGCTGTGTCAGTCCAGTGACGGACTGAGGCTGCAGGGAAGGTATTCTCATAAAAGAAAGAAAGGGTAAGAGGCAGGGAGGTAAGAGCGAGTAAGACTAGGTTATAGCAAGAGAACAGAGGTTAGACAGCTCTTACCGGAGGGTCACCCGTCCCCTTGACCCAGACACGAACTCATCCTTATTTCGTATAGTAAGAAAGCGGATTATCTCTTTCGGATAAGCACATAGCGCGATGGAGGAGAAAGAGATGTCTATGATCCGCTGTCTTTCGTGTCTCGTTTCGATCGTAGCACACACCACCCCACGCCCTCCCCTTCTTACGAATAATACATCGCAAGGAGCGGGACATCCCAAGGAGTCAATGATTTGCAATTATAGACTATATCTATATATAGGAGCGCTTTGCACTTTCGAAAAAGACCTTCGCTCTAGCGTGAGAGTGTACTTCTGGGTTTACGGCGTTAAAGCTTACTATAACATAAATAAAGGGCCAGACGGGTTTGAGTCAAGCGAATAACCATCAACTGAGACATGATCTGACATCAATGCAGTCAAGACAAGAGAGAGGAAAGAAGGCCATGTCAAGGAAGAGGTCGGGAGCCTGTTCGGTGATGGATGATTCGTTTCGCAGATTCATTCGTATGTATGACTATTGGCAAACTCAACCATACGAGCCTTCTTTCAAGCTAGTACCACTGATCACTCTATCGAACTCCGAACTGCCTTTCATGCGGGATCCGTAGGAAGTTGCTTCAACCCTTCCGTCAAATACGAAAAAGCGGTCAAGAGGGTAGAGCAGGTTTCTCTTTTCGTCTCTAATGTGCCTGCCTGCTTGCCTACGTGATCCCTTCGCCCACTCAATCCCCGGAAGTCAGAGCGCCATGGCTTGACTGATTGATTGAACTATCAGAAGGTCAGCAAGGCACTGATTGCACTAATCGAATGTGATGTGAAAACGACTAAACTAAACTAAAGAAAGAAGACCTGAGAGAAGGATGGGCACTTCTCATAGTAGGCGTAGGCCCTCAAACTCATACCTGTTCTTCTTAATATCAGAATAGTTTGACCCTTCTTCCTTTACAGAGTCTTTAAAACTCAGCTGTCTTAAAGCGCGGTACTCTGATATGAGATGAATAGATCAGATCAATCGACTGTTCCGGCTAATCAAGAAGAGAAGGGGAATGAGAGAAAGTTTTGAGTTCGCCTTCATTCCATAGCTACTTAGTACCTCGGATCCCTTCTCCTTTGAGAACTACCACTAAAGACTGTTGGATCAGTGGATCACTCATCACATCAATGTCATCAGCAAGGCTTTGGGGACTGTGACACCGAGAGGAAAATGATGGCATTCCCGGCCTACGAGGTTCGGAACCTCTGATCTTTGCCATTCACCTGCTGACTTGAAGTTCCGTGCTTGCTCATCCTTGAACTACTTTAACTTCATTCAGGTGTAAAGGTGACGAATGGGGGACCTATCCTTGCCTACACCGGTTGGCTTGGTAGAAAGATAGAGTGAAAACGTATAAGCCTCTTGCTTCTCTTTCCGCGGTCTTTCGGTGTGCGCGTTGGGGAAGCACTTCCCTTCTCCCGCGCTGGCCTCAACGTAGAAGACCCGGGCTACCTTTCTCTATCCCGATGCGCTACTGGCGAGTCTATAGCTAGTCTTCGGATTGGACTTGACTGAAGATCTGCTTCACGCAAACTCCTCTAATGCGTGACGCCCCGAATCTGGGGAGCTACTGTTGCTGCTGTATCCAATCTCCTTCTGGCTTGCTGGATTCTCGGTTGAAGGGGCAGGTGAAGCAGTGGAGACAGACTCGAATGCTGTCTTTCCTATTGCTTCTGTTTTATGAATTCCGGACTCTTCCTATGTCAAGAGAATGGGGGAACTACTTTCATCAAGATTCTGGCTATGTTTAACACATTCCATTCGATGTCACGGGAGCATGGCAAGAAGAAATTCACTCGTTCCATACAACTAGCGAGACCTGCGTACGAACGAGGGAGGCGTGATAACGAATCTAAGAAACTCGCCCTTACTAACGGCATCAACCTCAATTACCACCTCCCCAAACGGGCATACACACCGGCTTGGCTTTCTCCCGCTCTTCCTGGTCTCTTGCCTCCTCTGGGCTCTCTTGAGAAAAGAACTCTTCATATAACCAAAATCAAACCTCCATCTTTTCTTTTTTCTCCTTGTCAGATGATCCGGGGGATTCCACCCCGAAGAAGGGAGCCTAGAAGCGTGTACAGTTCACCAGTACTCTTTTCCATTTCCGTCCCGGGTTGGAGCGAGTCCGAATGCTGGCTGTTGACCCTAACAAGCTGACTTTAACCTTCACTGGTTAAGGTTTGGATGTAATTGAAAAGACGATTGAATCTCCCCAAACTCTTACGAATCAGCACGTAGCCCCTCCAAACTCTGAACAATCAGTGGCTATCTATCCACCTTTCTCTGAGACATTTGCGAACACTCCTAAAGAAATGAATCCATCCATGGTTCCTTGAGTACTGCGCTTTACTTAACACATGCAGACCCAAGGCCTGGCTTGTCTTGCAAGGTAGTTTACTTTCTTATTTGCTAGAATAAGGGAGCGAGCGGAATACTTGGAGCGAGTATAAGAGCGAGCAGTACAATAATAGAGTAGGAGAGCTGAGGATAAGAGTGATTTCGGACAGGTAGATTCGCCAGTATACGCTAGCCAGTCTTGCCTCTTTGTATGCCCGAATGTGATCAAGTTTGGCCCAGGAAAGGTAGCCATCTTCTTGCTTGCCGTTCGAAAGAAAGTGGAAAGCAATATCGAAAGCCAGGAAGAGTGACAGTAGCGAGGTGCGTGCCTGGCGGATAAGCGTCGGTTTCTTTCTTGCAAGCATGGAAGCTATCCGTCAATCCCTTCTATTCGTAGTGTAGATTGAAGGAAGGTCTTCCCTTCCAGTCAAGCACGAGATAGAGATTGGAAGTCAGCTCGCGTAACCCCTCTTTCGAAAGCCTGTAGCCTGTTGCCGAAAGCCAGTATCCTTACATATTCCCCGAGATCCCGCAGATAAGCCCTTGGATACTGCTTCTTCGTTAGAGTCAGGAACGGAGTAGCGATACCAAGGGGGAATTGAGTCATTGGTTAACTAAGAAAGCTATAGTGCCTCACGCCGGTTCCCAATTCATTTCTTAGCCCCTGCAACAAGCTTATCGATAGAAGTGAGGTCAGGTAAAGCCTAATCCAAGAATAGAACATATAATACCTTAAACCGTTAAGGTTTCTCTTTCCAGTAGGTCTCTTCCTGAAGTAAGAGTAAGGTTTGGATGCAATTGAAAGATCTACGACTAGACCCCCTTCACTTCCATTGGGGATTCCTTGGTTGCCGCAAGCCGTAAAAAGCAAGAAGACCTACTTCACCCTTTTCGTACTGGACAAGAAACATTTACTACCTTGATTCCGCTTCAAATTCATATGATAACACTGAATATCACACCTGCCCTTCTTCTCTTCCCTTTTTTGAGTTTAAGGGACCTAAAAACGTGGAAAAACTACTAGAAGACGGGTAGACAAGTACTATCGCTCTCAGGTAATTGCGCTTAAGAAGTTGGATTCTATCGGGACGAGCGGGCAAAAGGGTTAGGTAGGAGTAGGGGAATTAGGAAATCGAATACTGGACTAATTGAACTTCCTCTTTCTTCCTCCAACTGCACTCGCCTCAGATCGTTACTGTGATTTATTCTATCTCAGATGCTATCTATATTAGTGCTGGCTACCATCGTTCCTATCTGCTTGCTTGATTCTTCTGCCTTTTCCTTTCTCTTCCGCTTCTCTTCTTCTTCCTCAGATGACTCAAACAGGGGGGGATACAGTATACTTCATCCTCTTCTTCCCCTTCGACAACCAATCTTCTTCTGCTTCTTTCTCTAACGGGGGACGTTCCCTGGTCACCGGTCTCTTGCGGGGGTGCTTTTAGTTATTGCGACGCCAAAGCGAATACGGCGGAGACGACCAGGGGACACTCAAGTCCCCCGTCGGGTCGGAGGGTCACCCAGAAAGAATTAAGGAACCTCACACTAAGGTTGGCCTTGGACCGGTCCGATACGATACGATAACGGCAAGCTAGAGAGCAGCAAGAAGCCGGAGGTCACATCCCGGTTTCTTCTAGGTCCTAAAAGAGGAGAAGAGATCGTTTTACTCATCCTCCGCTTAACTACGCCCAGCCTCAATTACTTGCTTCCTCACTAAGGGTACCCCTATGGAGAACTCAATATCGACCTCGTCCCGCGCCCGTCTTACTTCTCTTTGGAATTGGAGTCTGGTCACCACTGCACCGCTATAGATACTATATACCACAGTCAGGCTGAGAACAACACATTCTAAAGGGGACTCACATAGAAATCGTATTCGTATAAGAATACAAGCACTACCTACTGGATGTTCGGGGATCAGGAGTGAAAGAACTCAACTGCGTCATCGAGGAGTTGACTTTTAGGCACGGACTCGACTTAATGACTAAAGGTAGCTTCGTCAATAGGTAAAAGAAAAAGAGGGAGAAGGCTTGTCGAGTTCAACACCATCCGGCGGTCGAGCGCGCAGGGACCGAAGGCTGGGTTGTTAGGCCCGATAGAGGGAGAGATCTCGCCACCCGAAGGAAAGTGGATGGAAAGCGTCGACCAAAGTCACCCTTATACAATCCACACTCTCTGCTATTCCCAATTACCTTCTCAGTTCCTGTAGTCTTCCTCTATCTGTTATTGAGAAAATGGAGAAGAAACTTAGGCCTTTTCTCTGGTCCGGGGTCTTAAAGCCTGGGACTATCTCACCCGGCCCAAACAGGCCGGGGGCCTCGGCTTAAGGAATCTGCGTACTATTTGATCAGCCTTGAATTTCCGTAAATTTCTCCAAGTACAACAAATGGAAATAGAAACGGATTGGTCAATTACAGTAAAAAAAGGGGACGTGAAAGATGGGAGTGGATCAATCTATACTTGTTGTAAGCGGTTTAGGCCTATAGAGAGCGAAGCGACAAAACTCCTCTTCTTGTTGCGGGATTCGATAAGCCGGCTTTGTAGATCAGGGGGGGATAGAGAATCTCTTTCCGGTAGCAGGTTTGAGACCTGGTGAAGGGGATAGAATTCCTTGTCTGGTTTCCTCGCGTGCCAACCCGGAGCCAAAAAAGGGGAATTCCAGAATGCCCACCGTTACTGACTCTGCTTCCTTTGCACCTGAGATCACTATTCGGCCCATTCCCACGGCCGGTGCCTCTTCCAGCAGTCCTATTACAGCCATCATAGAAAAGACATTCGCTACAGGGGGTTACACACTCACTTTTTTTTCATATCCATCTCATCCCGCACCTTGCCCGAGAATAGAACCAGCTATCTCTAACTTTCCTGCTGGCTTAATCTTACCTGCTAGCCTAAGATGCCTGGAAACGGGACTGCGCTTGAAAGGGCTCAAACGTGAAATGGCAAAGGAAATGTATGAAATATCTTATTAAGAAAAACATATAGTGCTCGACGCTCCTCGGCACCCTCGGAATAGACGTTATAGCATGTTAGCCCTATCAATCTATAGATTAGGGTTCGTCCTGAAGGAAAGGTATCTGTATCTAATAGCTCAGCTCTCGGGGAATCAACTCGTTAGCCTACTCTCTCCCAATAAAAGAAAAGAAAAGTGACGCTCTTTAAATGAGCTACTATATCAATCATATGGTATAGTAGGCTCACTTGTTGCCGGTCCTTTTCCTTTTAGCCGTCTTTCAGCTGCTTGAGCTGCTTCATCTGGCTGAGTTGTTTATGCGGGCATACATCTGCTAGCTGAGTGCAGGACCTGGGGGTAATCCGGTCGACTTCTTGGGGTTTTTCTTCCTCTGGGAAGCTGCAGGGATCCTCGTCATCGAACAGCGGAATGGCAGTGCACTCGTCACCGTCCGATTCCTCTGTGTCAGTGAAGCATATAGGGAGATCAACCTCGTATGCTTGGATTGCTTCACAATACGAAGTGGAGGAGGTTCTGGGAACTCCCTTTGCCAAGGCCGTCAATGGTTCTTCCTCTTTATTAGAGAACTCCGATCCTTTGAGAAATGCAGGAATTTCGGATGCTGGCATTGATTTTCTTCAAAGGATCGGCTTTGGTGGATTGATACTTGCAGCACGGCATCGCTCCTTGAAGGCTATCCTTTTCTTCGGGTTGCCAATTCTTGTCAAAGGACTAGTGAGAATCTTCGTCGGAGTCGTCTAGATCATCCCAACGGTTCTGAGGGAGGATGTGTGACAAGGATGCCAGGTTTGGATTCCCTTCCATTGGAGGTTCTTGTTCTTCAGGAGAGGTCCAGAACGGAAATGGGTGATGCGGGGTTACCTGAATAAGGTGATCCTCATCGCCACTGACGGTCTTACTAAGGAACACTGCATCGCAGCATATCTGTTTAGCGGGTCGGTAATTCGGTTAGGCCGTCGTGAAGGTCCTCGCATTGTATTTAAAACCTCTCTCCAGCAGGCCTATGGTGGGGTTCCTTGTCTGTCGGTCGAAGAAGGCCACAAGTGGAAGCAAGCGATGCTTTGGTCATTCAGTTGACTCCTTGATGCCGTGCTTGCTGTCATGCTGGCGCAGGGTTTCGGCCGGTTTTACCTACTATTGGATTTGAACCAATGACTCTCGCCGTATGAAAGCGATACTCTAACCGCTGAGTCAAGTAGGTCAAGCTGAGTCAAGTCAGAGAAAATAGACCCCAGCCGCGCAACCCCGGGGGGCGGAGCGCTAAGAAAGAGAAAGCGTTATCACTATACGAAATGAAGCAGCGGCTAGCACGCTAAGATCAACCACTTGGAGAACCTTTCTTTCCTTTAGACGGAAAAACCCATCTAACACGGAACCAATCCTTGCTTATAGCTTGTCGAAAACCCATATCATATATGGTCCCGAGCGTACCTACGTATGAATCTTTATCTTTCCTCTTCCCAACGGACCGAATATGAAGCTGGAGCCGGTTCGTCGATCCTCTCAAGTTTCTTATCCTGTTGAAGGATTTTTGTCTTATCTTATTCATCGTTTTCCCCAAAACATCGAGCTTACTTTATGTCAGTTCAATCTTCTCATGAACCTTCATCATTTGCTGAAGCCTTCAATCATTCTTGCTGGAGAGATGCTATGCAGGAAGAAAGAAATGCCCAGGAAAAAAAAAGAATGAAAAAGACTTAGTCTCATTGCCTGCAGGGAAAGAAGCCATTGGCTGCAAGTGGATTTACAAGATCAAGCATAAAGCGGTAGAAAGATAGAAAGCGTCATTAGTAGCTAAAGGATTCCTTCAAGAATATGGAGTCGAACCCCGTTTGCCCCAGGTTGCTAAACACCATTCGCGGCCTTAGCTGCAATCTTCAAGTGGCCCTTATTTCAACTTGACGTTCAGAATGCCGGGGGGATTCGCAAGAATTTCTATTCAGCCTCCTCCAACTCCAGGCTTCTCTTCTCCGCAGAAGGGTATGCAAGCTCAAGAAAGCGATTTACGTTACGGCCTCCGACAAGCGCACCAAGAGCGTCGAAGTTTCAGACCTTTCTTTCTCACTGCTTCATTTTTTCGTGCGGATTCTTCCATGTTTATTCGTCGACGTCATGGTCGTTGCCTCATCCTTCTTTTATACGTTGACGTCTTCTCTTTTATTCGATTTCATCAAGGAGCTTGGAAACCAATTTGTCTCTTTCATCCGCTGCATTACTTTCTCGGCATGGAGGTATCTCGCTCCGCCTCTGGACTTCGCCTAACCCAAACTTTGTATACTCTTCCATTTTTCTCTCGTCTATCCTGCCCTGCGCTACGCCTATATCTATCTCCAGGTGCCAAGCTATCCGTCCCTACTCTTATAAAAAAAAGGCAGGCTGCCCTGACGACCGACGCTCTACCTTGGGCTTTTGTTCTTGGTCGGAATCTCATTTCCTGGAGCGCGTTGAAGCAGCCCCTTACTCACCTCTCTCTCTATAAAAAAAGCTCTCTCCGGAAAGCTTGATTGATGTCGGACCGAAGCGGAGGACAGTGTCATTTTGTATGACCTCGAAAATAGACTACCGAAAGGTATGAGATTACTATCAACCTCCAGATAGTCTTCTCTCTCGTATCCTCCCTTCCCCGATCCGCTGGTCTTAAGTTACCGGTTGTCCCTGAGAAGGGGGTCTCTCAGGGCGGGTAGGCCAAAGTTCCTTTCAGACATGGTGCCCTACTTCTATATGTAGGCCACTCGGAGTCAGCCATGTGCTACAGCCTGCGATCGAATCCGCGATGGTTTGCTGGCCCGGCTGAGACTGCACAGGAGTATCACCAATCATATCCAATCCTGCTGTCGAAAGCGTCATCTAATCCTGCATCCTCTGGTAAAATGTTCGACCTCGGGTTCATTCTCAGTAGCCATACCGAAAAGGAAGCAATGCCAACAGAGGGCGAGCAAGGAAACTAGCTGGCTAAGAAGACTGCGACCGTGAAGGGAGGGATGAGCCCGAATGCCCACTGGGGGATATCCTCTGGGTCTTAGTCCAATAGGACCTAGAATGAATCGTCTCTTTTATGTGGTTAACACACGGGGCCGAAAGGTTTGACGCACGTTCCTAGCTTTGCTGGAAACACTCTGGACCCGCTCAATCCAGGAAGTGAAGAGGGTAGGAGGTATGGAGAAAGGAAAGCATTTGAACTCATTCTAGTGCACATCGGCTAGAGGCGGCGGACATCCAGGCAGGTTGGCGAGCCCCAGCAGCCGTCTTCGATGAAAGGGAGGAAGACATCGTCGTCAGCCTGCGCTCTTTTTCGAGGCTCGAATTCACCAAAGACGAAAGGACCCCCACTCATGTTGGATCTTCCACACCCCTACAAAGAGTATGCTAACGAACCGTTCGACGAGACAGAAACTCTTAGAACCGTCTCCCGCAGTATACGTCTATAAGTTCAGATTGGTTTTGTACCAGGTCATGGTGATATGCTTTCAAACTCAAGGTTTCTTTCGTCGATAGCATTTTCTGATGTAGGATGCGTAGTAGCTGTTGTCACTGTAGGGGTCCTCAGGCGGGAATTGCCCTAAAGTAGCCATAGCGTTGATTGCTCTCCCTCTTCTATTGTATGGGTCTTAATGAAAGCCTTCTTTTTGGCTCTCGTGTGAGGGTTGTCATAACTTCTGTCTTCTATCTGCTGTTAAATGACTTTATAGAGTCCGGCAGGGTAGTCTCAAAGATAAGGGAAAAAAGCCGTATTAGTTTTGATTAGCGGAAAGGAGCATGTCCGAGCGTCGATCGGTTGAAGGTCCGGAGACATGAGAAGGTGGTTTACTTACTTTTGTACTAGCGTGAGCGTACTTGTGTGTTAAGTAAGGTGAAAGCTAGCTACTTGCTTGTTAAAGGTGCTTGCCCGCGGCTATTCTACGATCTGGAGTTCTATAGCCGATTGTGCTACTTTCAATCCGACGTTTCGGGTATTAGGTGAGAGGGCGCCTATATCATAGCTCTTACTGTGCTTTCTGGATACCTTTCCATGCCCAGCTACGCACCTTGCTCTTCTCTTAGTTGCAAGTCACTTTTCTTTTGGAATAAGCTGGAAGTAAAGTAGTATGTATGAGTTGAAGTGAAGGGCGCTAGTAAGTAATAAGTTGTAGAGCGGAGCAGACGTATGACTTGAGAAAGCCTCGGAAAAAGAGCTCAAATGGTACTTTAGAATAATAATAATAGGTCCTTTTAGCGGTTTTGAGTCCGTTCTGGACCGACCTACTCATAAACGAGTAGCTTCTTAGCTTCCAGCTTATAACACCTTTTGGGACTCTAAGCTAAGTAAGGATCGGAAATCCAGGCTTTTGACTTTGTAGCTAGGCAGCTACTCTCGGCGCTTCCAGCTATTCTTCCGGACTTGAAGCCAAGTAAAGTTGCTGTTGAGTTAGTTTCTTGACTTTGACCCTCTTCCTCGCCTTCCTTGTGTCTATCGAATCTGGTCTTCCGGCGTGGGCTCGTTGCCACTAGGCGGTCATCTTTGATCCTTATTGGCCGACCTTTCCGTTCCTCGGAGTGGAGCACTCCTGTTTGTTCTTTTCTAATAAGCTTGGTACGTGTTCTGAGCGAGCCTCCGCGTGACGTGAACGGTACCTATTCAGAATCCGTCTGTCTTGTCTTCCACCTCATAAGGGAGTTGCGTTCCGAGGGACTCCAAATCTCCACTGCTATTGTCAAGCTTGGACATACTTAACACTGACCCTCGTGGCCACACCTTGATAAAAGAGTGATGATGTGGTCAACCCTGGATACGTGGCTCTTCGATGGGGGAAGGACCACGCTAGTCGTCTGAGTGTGTGGTGTGTAGTGGGTGCGTCTTAGTGTCTTCTTACTAAGAAAAAGAAATGATCAAATACGTTCTCGTCTTTTTCTCTTTCAAACTAGGAGGATTGGCATTTGGCCAAGATGTGATCTATCTCTTTCTTTGGTTGGAGTGAAACGCTAAATAAAACCACGACACAGGTCTAAAAAGCGAAGTTCGGTGATTAGACTCCGGGATTGCTCCTTCTACGGTCCAGCGAGTTAGACTCGTTCTTCACCATAAGGAATAAAGCATGCTGCGAGAGTGCACAGTGTCCGGGTAGACGGACCGGCGGGACGTAGCCATTGTCCCTTCCTGTGGAGGTTTCCCTATGAGGTCTTTAAGAGCTCTCTCCCTTTTTTCTTTTCTCTAAGTTATCTATGTTTTGAAGCGATCCGCCTGATCCACTTTCCACTGTGAATTTGCGCTGGCCGACATATTGGAGGGTCATGGATGAAAGAGCTATCCGGTTTCATCTGACGTAGCCAAAGCACTTACTATCTCTTTTTTCTATCTCGGCTTCGATCGTTGAACTTTCTTTCTATTCGGCCTCCCCGTTTCGAGAACCCCCGGAATATCCCAACATCTTTATTCCATAAGTTCCGTTCTTCCACCCGTTGACATGTCAAAAGTGGGAATCGTGTAACTTTCTAGTGCTAGTGCCGGTTCAAGTGAAAGTTATACAGCAAGTATCAAGTGCCTTCCTGTTCTAGTTCCTTCTTTACTTCACTGCTTCCCCTTTTGACTCGCCTTTCTTTATGATATGTTTTCCGCTCCAGACCAATAGTGGGACCGAGGACCGATGCTGATTGAACTTTGGAGCCAACCAACGAGCGAATACCGAGCTACAATCAATTCCATTCGATACCTCACCAACGAGTTAGAACGTTCTAACAATCTGACTGAGTCCAGTGCTTTCGTTGTCGGTAGAGCTAACGAGCTAACAAATCCATTCTATACCGAGTAAGAGCGTAGAAAGCGGATAGGAGCGGGGGGGTAGGTAGGAAGCTTTATTTGACCTGCACTCAAACCTCACCTTTTCGTCCGTTCCGTCTTCCAAAGAACCGAATCGTTTATTCGTGGGAATCAATGGAAAAGGAATCGGATGTTCGCCACGTAGCTTTTTCCGTTGACTCAGATGTGATGGCGGTATGTAACCTATTGAACACAAGCTCATTTTCCCGTTCCTCTTGCTTTATTTCCGAAGAAAGCACAACTCACGTTCTAACTCCGGTTTCAGGATTCGATATTCTCTACCGAACCTGCCGAGTTAGGGTTTGAGTCCAGAAAGAGGTTAACGAGATGGGCAAGACCCTCAATTCCAAGCTGTTAGAACGTGCAAAGTCCAGTGCTTTCGTCGGAGTGTGAACTACTACTAGTGGGACCTACCCGGGATAGAAAAAATACATGTTAGGAGTCACCCAACTGAGCTAACCCATCACTATTCGATACCGATGGAAGAAAGAAGGAAGTCAACTGGCTTAAGGGTTGTAGTTCTTGCCAACACGAGCTCACTACGCGAACGACCTGCCGAGTGTGAACGTTCTTGTTGAAGGTATGGAAGCGATCAGGGTTGGAAGACGATCAGGGTTTTTCTCCGGTAGTGGAGCGCGAAAGGTCCCTATAGTAAGAGCGTCCAAATCCATTCTATCCCGTTCTATGGGCGGCGCATCGAAAACCCTTGTTGAAGAGGTTGGGGTGCCTGGCTAGCTTTTCCCGTGGTTGGGCAGCGACCTCATACCCGTTAGAAGGTATGGAACAAAGCGTTAGGAATGACTTTTCTTTCCCGAGCTACAAGCCGTAAGGGAGAAAATGGATTCCTTTCGGTTGACTCTTCTGTGATGGCGGTATGGAACCGAGTAAGAGCGTAGAAATTGGAACCGAACTCTTCTCAATTCGATCCCAACGGACCAATATGAGAATTCGTCTTTACCAGACCGAAAAAGAAATGGAAAGGAGTGTGAACGTTCTTGAAAGGTATGTAACCTCTTCTTTCTACTTGGAGCTTTGTAGCAGAAGTTGCAGAGTATGGTTCGTCGTCAATGCCCTCGCTCACGTCATGAGGCCGATCCCCCGCTACTATTATACTAAGTTATTCCCGGGTGGGAACACGAGGTGAAGGGTTGGTGCCAGCCTCATTGATAACAGCCTTAGTTCCGAGTCGGTATAAGGAGTTTAGGGTTCGGGTACTTCCCTTAGTCTTTATCCTTTGCCTTAAGAGAGCGAGACAGCCTTTCAGTCATTCGAGTAGTTCATCTCCGAGCGAAGGTATCTATGGTAGTTCACTGGTGTAATGCCGGTGTTGATACCTAACGTTGTTTTCTTTCTTATTTCTGAAGCTGACTGTCTCTATCCCCCTTCGATGGAATTGGTACTTCGGGTGATACTTGGCCAGTGATTAACAGCTTGCCTTGTTTACGCTTTTCAGACCTTTCATTCATTCAATATGGGCTATAGACCAGAAAGGATAGTGATGACGAGGCGGAGTGAAAGCCCAAGGCAAGTGCCAATTCATAAACACCGTAAGACAGACGAGATCACTATTACTTTGAAAATAAATAGGAAGATCAAGGAAGATCTAAGCGCATCAAAAGATTAGGTCAGATGCCTCTACTCTAGCTGCAGAAAGAATTTTAGAAGATGCACCAGCCTGTCCGATTGTACCTAACGTTTTGACCTATTGCACTTTGGAGCGTGTGAGCGAATACCAACGAGTTAGCATGTAGTGTACGTCTATTGCCCTCTTCATGTCTCTATAGTATGCTATTTCGCCTAACGGGATCAAATCCTATACCGCAACGAACTCATACCGAAGGAGCGAACAACTAAATAATATCTGTATCCGTCAATCCCTTGCTTTTAGTCTACCAGTGCCCTTCTTGCTTCTACCGTGCTACAGAACTCACTTTTCTTTTTTCCATCCCGACCTTTTAAGTGCTAGCCTTGAGTTGTAGGGTAAGCGCCCACAGGTGGGGGAAGAATGGAGGGGAGAAAGAAGGATTTCCCGCTTCTCTCTTTCCTTGGGGTTTTCGTGTGTTAAGCATAGACTCCATTCTTCCTTCGTAAATGAGCCCTTTCTTTCTTTACGCCAAGAGGTAGAGGTGCATCCGGGCTTCAATCGAGTAACCTTTCTATATGATAAAAGTGGAAGAGTTCCGTAAAGCTTCTTTCTTGCTTTCCGTTTTCTTGCTCGCTCTAGCGCTAACTGCTCCTAGAGAAACCTATATACGTCGTTTTCTGGTTCCCACGAACCATACTGCACTTGCCTATTCTCTAAAGCTAACTAGTGGGTTAGTATAGGGAAAGAACGGCGAAATCCGGGAGAAGGAATTACCCCGTAGTGACGAAGGGAGGGCTCAACGCGCGAAAGAAGAAGCAGCCGACGCACAGAGATGGACGTACTCAAGAAAGGGTACGAGTTGGGGGAAATGCAAATTCCAGCGTTCGTTCAAAGCCAACGTTTTTACTATGGATGAAAAACCTACCTTCTTTTCTGGAAAAGCTGGGAAAGAACAATAGAAGGCACTCTTAGCAATTTCATCCGAATCCCTATCGACGTATGGAGCGAGGGAAATAATGGAATAGAGAAAGAAAGCGCACAAAGGGCAATGCGAGATGAGACAAATACCAAGAAAGAGCCAACGTAAAATAGGGCATGACGTACCTAATAAGAATGTTCGAGCTAGACGGCAGGAATAAGAAATACCGGGCATACAAGCGGTACGAAAAGAGCAAGGGTGGGCTTATGTTGTATGCAGTTGTAGCGGCCTAGAGTAGGATAGGCTTAAGACCTGAGATCGGTAAATACCTGTGTAGTTAGTCCCAGAAAAGAGGAATGCCATTAGCGAGGGAGCTCGTTAGGAAGTCCGGGAAGAATTGAACTCCGACGTTCTATACTACGTCATTGGAGTCCTGTTGGAGTCATTTGCTGCTTCTAGTCCTAGGGAATCAAGCTTTTCATCGAAAATGGGGTCCCGCGGATGAACCAATGTGATTTGCGCTTACAGTTCTATTTCTTTCTTCAAATGCTTATTTTGCATAGCTAGGGAAATGTAGTAGTATAGAATAGAGCGCAAAAAGGTTGAGAATAAAGTCCCGGGAGATTCGTTTTTCTTTACATGGTAGCCTGACAACTATTTTCTTTTCTTCGGTTCGTACACTAACATCGTATTTCTTTCTTCCCGTCAAGCATATGAGCATAAAAGCAAGTCTCGAGCTAAGGCGAAAGCTCAAGCAGCAAGTAAGGGCTGAGTGCCCGGAAGCCGTCAGCCTTTACTTTACTATATGCACCTTCTTGCTAAGATCAAAGAAGGACTCCATAGCGAAAGACGGATAGTACAAGGCGCGAACGCTATGGAGTTTGATTGCAGGTTTTAGAATGGGGATCGGGAAATCTCAATCCCAAAGCATACAAGCAAGGCAAACAAGAAAGATATTCCAAGCCGTGCTCCTACGCTGCGGAAGGTTTGGTTGGGCTGGCGACCTTTGCTCTAGTCTACGGCTAAGCTGCTCTGCCATGCGTTGCCTTCTCCCCTGATCTTACTCGGCTCGCTAAGTATTGCCTAACCTTGCCCCACCTTTACTCTTATTTGTTCGGCAGAGCGGGCTAGGTGCGCGTTCGAGGTTCAATTCCTTTCCTTGCTAAGCGTGTACGACGCATTGTGTCTATCAACAGATCAACTAATTCTAAATTCGAAAGGCGCTGATTCTGTTGTCCTTTCCTCATGCGGAGGTTGCAAAAATCGACACATCGACGGCTCAATGCTGTTCTATAGAAGACGAAGATGAAGACTTGTTGCTGGGGACTAAGTTGCACAACCGGCCTTTGTTGATGGCTGGAAGTCTTGAAGACATCCCTTTTTCCAGAATAATGTGAGACTGCGGGTCTGCGATAAACATCATCCCTTTTAAGATGCTGCTGAAGTTGGGATATACTATCAATGATCTCAGTCCAACCAATGTCATGATACAAGGATGAAACCAATCGGGTCAGTAATTGGTTAACTAGGCCACCGAAGAAGAAGAGAGAGTAGCGTGGGGAGGGCGGCTTACCTTGAGTATCCGACTGCCCGTAGCGATTCGTTCGTTTTCGGGTGTGGGTTCATCACCTCGTCGATTGGTTCATGTTCGACAGATAGGAATTAGGGTAGCGCGGATGTCCCCTGTGACCTACCTCATAAGGTTTAGGTTGCAAGCCTCGCCTGCGTATGAGGGTTCCATTGGTTCGGTGTTTAATGGTTCTTTCTCTCCGCCTTGGGTTGAGTGCCCCAATGTTGGTTTTGTCGCCAATCCGCTAAATGAAAGTTCACTAGCTCGCAAGCTTTACGAAACTTTCGACGTTATTGAAAGAAAACAATGCCATTCATCCTGGTGGTCAATCGATTTCTTCACTTTAATGGGCCTAGTTGCAATCATCCGTGACTCAATAGGGCTTTGGGCTCTTACTCTGACTCTTTTTCGGACCTGTTTTGATTTGGGGTGGATTCCATAAAGCGGGCCGCGGTGTTCTAATAGTTGGAGTCTCCTCGTTGATGTCTGCCTCTTTCCCTTCTCTTCTGGAAGCCGTTGTTGTCGAACTTCCCTTCTTATGTGTTTAAGTGGGTTGTGCTCATTATCCTACTCCATTATCTGTTATCCTTGGTTGACCTGGAAGCAGGTAAGGAGCGTCCCTGTTATTGCCGCCGTTCCCCCCAAGTTGGAATCCTCCGCTGCTGGAGTGGCAGAGAGGAGAGTCGTGGCAGAAAGCCTGTAGTCGCGTCATCCCATTTTGTTGTTATCGATCCCCGGGGGTTCCCTAGGGTAGGGTAGGAAAGCAAGCATCACGTAAAGCTGGTGAATTCCTTTGTTCCATTAAGTGCTCCTTAGGTCCCGAACACCCGTTATGTCGTGTCCGGGTACCGTGGCAGTTTGTCGTTTTCTACCTGCTAAAGGTTCTAAGCAACCGATCTTCCTCTGTTTATCTTTCACCCTACTCTGTTTCTGGTCAAGCATTTCTATTATCGTGGTGCATGAGCTTTTATCCTCGTTTACCCGCTTAGGAAGCAAGGGTTGTTCAAGCGTCTGGTCTCAGTAGCTGTCCATGAATGGAATTCGATCGAGGGTATTCCATGTAACCTATTCGACTTGTACCAAAGAATAGGGGGCGGGGTAGGGTAGGAAGGAGTTGGACCGGCTTAGTGGTAGTGGGACCGATGCGAAAGAAGGAGCTCACTCTAACCTTTGAAAAGGAGATACCGGCAATCTTCCCGTTAGCTATACTTCGTCAGGCGTCAAAGACCAGCAATCAAACGTTAGCGATAGCGTTCTAAAGGCTAGAATAGAAAGACCAGCAAGAAAACTACTGCGATAGCCTTCGTTAGGTCCGTATAGAATATAATATGCTCATATGCAGCAATCCCACTACCGCGATAGCGCAACATCGAACTCAAAATATCGTATAATGACGTTCCAATCTTTCTTCTTCTTAAGGTCTGGGAAAGAAAGCTACGCCCTCTCCCCAAAGAGCGACGCCACGAGTGGACCAGGCCATAGGCGGTCCCGCGAAGCCGGGATAGAGGAGGGTATAAGGCACTCCTAAGCAGACGTAAGAAGAAAGATGAAGTAAGGGAGGAATTATAAAAAGACTATAAACACTAGCTATATGCTTAACACATGCCCACCACAACAGGGCAGTTCACAATCTCTTCTGCATGGGAGCTCATTCATCACACTGTTACACCAGCCATCCCCTTTGGAGACCTATGGCATCCATTAATCCCCTTCCAAATCTCTTTCTTTATGAGCTGCGCACTTCGTAATAGGTGGATTCGGAGGTGCAATCGCTTGGGATCCCTCTTGTCTCACGATGCGGTTGTTCTTCTTCCCCATCTACTTAGACTCTTACTCACATTCTCATACAGAGTGACCTAGCTCAATTCTTGTGGAGCTTCTTCGAGGATCTTTTCATTTGTCCTGCTTCTGCTCACAGAACTTTTACACATTTTCTTCATTCTTGCCCGATGCTTAAGGAGATATGGCGTATCGAGAAATGAATCAATCGATCCGAGAGTACCAGATAGAGAGAAGCGAACACTAATCTAACGAGCGGACCGGGGCAATAGCTAGGTCGAGTACTCTCCTTGTGCGCTCTACCCATCTCTACCCTACTACACATCGCTGGCAAAACCTACATCGAGTGGCAGGGTATGTGTGTAGGCCTTTTCAAGGACATTCGAAACAACATGTCGATAAATTGCTATAGAAAGTGGGGCTAGATCAAGAGTTCTGACCGGTGAGACCCCTTGTTTTTCTAGCCCTTCTGAGTCCTACAAGCGTCTATGTTAACGTAAGGTTTACTTAAATTGAGACAGAAATGTCACTGGTCAGCTCCTTAGCCAACATACCTAGATCGAGTGTATTCGCTCCCCGGCTGGGAATATGAACTTATGCGCCTACCTTCGCTGCCTTTCTCTATTCCATAAATAGGTGAGCTTAGTGCTTAAACCAAAACAGCTCCTCAAACTCCGCTCTAAAAATGGAAGATGTGCTTTCTCTATTTCCGTGTCCATCGCCCTTGCTCCAACTCGATTTGTCAGTGGTTACGAAGAGGTTCAACCTTCTTTATTCATGGTATTCCTCAAGGGTCTTCTTGTCTTGGTTCAACGCGCTATAGATCCGTATATGGGACTGGGCCAGGGAAGCGGCGGGGCTATGGAACTTAATCTGTGCGTCAGTCCGGGAGTGGAAACTGGTACCAGAAATGGATGGGATTTCTAAAAGCTAGCTTGGCTTCTGCCGGCTTGCGAGGATAGTTGTTCACGTAGTAGGGTGGCTGCTCCGACGGCCTATGATTCACCGGCCCTTCCAATGCGGTCTATGAATCTCCTGCAGCGGCCCCGACTCATTTTTTGAGGATATGAGCGTGGATGGACCGCTTAGCGGGGGCCTACACCTCTATATCTTTTCCCCGCTAGGTCGGACTTCCACATTCTTGGTGCAAAGGTAAAGCACTGTATTACCATACACTTGACTTTGTGCTCGCTTCGACGCTGCTCAATCCCTATCTCGAGCTAGTGCCTGTTAGTTGTGGGATCTCAACCCAGGTCCAGGAACGGCCATATGGTTTCTAAGGGGGGGGTGTGCCATGGAGTAGCGTCATCCACCACTTGTTTTACGACGCGGTCATGCAAACCATGCAAAGCCTACTCTACATGATCTAACACTACATGAGCTAAAGGGCAAAAAGGGGTACTACCATTAGCTTCCATGAGACACAACAGACCTGTAGAGACTAAACAAACCGTAGCGTGAACCATGTAGAGTAAGCAAGGTTGATCTTGCCTTTCCTCAATTCAGGTAAACAACGCAAAGGATTTTCCAAATGAAAAAGCGGTACCCATTATTGAAGTCATTTATTCCCTGCCCCTTGACGTAGTGCTTTAGTCATTCTCGAACCCTCTCCTTCGCTCCCCTCTGTCGAAGAATGCCAACAGGGTTTTTTCTTTTGGGGGTCCAAAGATATGTTTTTATGGTGAAAATGATATACGATGATTACCGCCTTCCTTCCAGTGCTTTTTGGCGCAGATCACGATAGTCCTGGTTGCAGGGCAATGAATATCGTCTAAAAAGCAGACTTTCGGTATGTGCCTATGCGCAAAAACAAGAAGTCGATTTTCTGGGTTGACAACCAAAAGGCGTATCGAATGCACCTAGCACCTTTATGAGGATGATGAATCAGGTACTTCGTACAAAGAGGCGGATTTGCTTTTCTTCTTTCTTTTTTCAACAACTAAGCAACTTTCTCACTTGCTTACATACGTGATTATGCAGCTGGCCCAGCAACTGGCTATGCTGCTGACTCTTCTGCTGAAGGGACAGAACCAACTGCTTTTTTCTGTATAGTCAACAGAAGCTGCTGGATTATTTGCGTCGGGTGGTTGGTAGCATGGCCCTATTAGCCGGCAATGGGCTTGCAACTAGGTCCAATTCTCCCTATCGATCACTAAGGTATGAATCTGGATCTCGAACTCGGCTTCCTTGATCAGACCCCTCTGGGCTTAGCATCCTCTGACACTACACTGACCACTCGGCAAGCCTTGCTCAACACCTAAGTGCTCTCACTGCAGCTTCGTCCTCCTCTGAAGACGGCTCTGACTCGGTCCTCTGACCTTCAGTCACACTGTCTCCACAGAAAGCTCGGTTGGAGTGGCACCCCTCGGACAAACTCCAAGGCTTAACTCTCAGTCCTCTGACTTAAGAGCGGCCAGCGCGAATCGGCACCTCATCCGACTTCGCTCTCCAAAGACCCTCTGGAAAACCCGCTCCTCAACACTTGCCTTGCTTCGCACTTCACCCTGTGCCTCTCTGTAGCATCCTTCGCTCCACACGTCCATGGTCACATGGCCCTTGAACCACTTCACGGCCTTCCCGAGGACTCGGTTCTTCATCAAATCAAGCGCCTCTGCCTTGACTTTGCGAACCTCACCGAAAATGTGCAACACCGCTTCGCCTCATTGTTGCTACTTCTCCGCACTAGTACCTCGTGCAAACAAGCCACACCTGCGCCCGTCAGCGTCCCATACCACCACGGAACACAAGTGCTTACCAAGCTAAGCTCCGGCACTCGCACCGAACGTGCTTGAGTGTCTCCGCACATCCGCATCACACTCCAAGCTGCTCGCTCTGCCTCTTGCAGACTGCCAATCGAACCTCATTGACGCAACCCAGGCTAACGACTCTGGCAATGCTCCTGTCTTCACCCTGAGACTCGCAGTACCAACGTGACACCACCGTCTGGCCCGCATCACTCCTGCTTTGCTCAGTACTCCCATGCCTTTGTCTCTGAGTCTGTTGTCATCGCAAAAAGGCCGGAGAGTCTTCTTCGAATTCGTTACCCGGATCAGGCAACCCCGGGCAAGCAACCCGAGCTAGGAAAGCGAAAGCCGTCTTAAGATTCGGATTCCATGTTGCCGTATTGACGAAGCAGTGGGCATCAAAGGAAGCCAGCAACAAAGCAAGGAAAGGCAGAAGAGGATTCAAACGACTTAGCTACTTGTCTGAAAGCGGAAACAGAAGAGGAAGGTGACTCACTTCATTCGGTAAAGCTAGAAAGCAACCGACAAAGGCACGGTCTGAAAGAAGTCTAGCCTGCCAAGGGCCTTAAGGTCTTCAAACTAAAGAACGAAAATCACCATTGAAATGTTGGTCAATCCGCAACCTTTTTGAGTGTCCAGCTCTGAATGAAAGAGAAAAGGGAAGGGCGAAGTTGCTTCTGCCTTTGCACCCTTTCGACCTAAGCCAGGCTCTTCAATAGGTTGAGTAACCGGAGAGTAGCCCATAAAAAGGTTTTTTTGTCATAGAGGCGCTTGTGCGTGAGCCCCGAAGAGCGCTTTTTTTCTATTATTCCCGTGACTCGCTACGTATTCCTTTCACTTGGCAAGCTCCATCGCTCCTAATACTACGACAAGGCTCGCTTATAGCTCCGTGGCTGACTACGTCCTTCTTATTCAGAAATCCTCTTTCTTGATGGTGCGTTGGAAGGGACGAAAGGAGCTAGTGAGCACTTCAAGGGGAATAGGCTTGCTTCTTCCTTTATGGAGACAGGGCAAGAGCCCATACTTGGAGCACGAATTCATACGTAAGATGCCCAGTTGGCTCACTAATTCGTAGATGGACAACCTGACGTTTCTAACTTCTTCTTCATTCGTTCACATGGTCTCTGAAGCTTCCGAAAAGGAGGGCCGAGACGTTGTACCTTTCTTCAACCTAGCAGCGATCCGTTCGGATAGACACGACAGTTGACACACTACTAGAGGAAGGTTTCCCACTTTTCTTGAGATAGAATTTCTGGATCCGCTGTGACGTAGCGTGACGTGCTATGATCGGCATCAAATGCAGGACTAGAACCCCACTTCTTTTAGAAAGATTCCACATCGTAATCGTCTCGTAAGGGCTCTTGCCTTACACACTATTAGTTGCAGAAAGGAAAAATAGGCATCTGTTAGAGGTTGCTCGTGCACTCAGGATATAAATGTTCCGAAAACTTATTGGTCAATCCCACGCCTCCCGCTACACAACTGGCTAGAAGACCCGATGGCCAACCAAAAGAAGATAACTCAAGCGCAAATCTCTATCTGGGAATTGCTCATGACCTCGCCAGCCTTACAACATAGAACTGCGGGGAAGGTCCCAATGAAGACTGAGATGATTGTGCTTTCCTACTCACATCCCGATCCGCTCCAGGCACTACTTGTCAATCCATCCCATCGGCTTAGATTCGGTAGCTCCCCGGAAAACCCACCTCATCTTCCGCTTCATACGCTTCCCAAACTGCCTCCTCTCACTCTGCGTCCGAAGCCAGACACATCGGATCCATCATCTGACGACTCTTTGTCACACTCTCACTTCCGACTCTACAATCATATGAAGTTCACTCCTTCGGATCCGCCTCACACAACAAGACCTCCAACAACGGATTCCGCATTACACGATGCTCTGTCCTCTGCTGCTCCAAACAAAGAAGAATAAAGATTCTTATTCTCAATCTCTGTGTTTCACCTTTAATGAATCATATATGTTGGTTTAGAATTGCTCGGGAATTCATTGATAGTGACTTTTGCCAGGTTCTAGGGGGGCTACTCTACTCCTCTTTTTTGTCGATCGAGCCGCTTTCCCTCATTCTACTTGTCCAGCCCTCTTCACGAACTTGTACAATCGATGCC